>JAECZD010000055.1:0-67500 GCA_024349325.1 Pogonomyrmex californicus
GAAGTCGCGCCGTTATCTCCTCTCCGCGAAAATCGATCGGTCGTCCGTCTTGATCCACGACTCGAAGCGTGATATCGGTAACATACCGATCACTGTGCGCGATCGAATCGCCGTCGAGTATAAGTGGAACGATTATCGGTCGTGACTTCTCGAAGCGAGCGCGCGTAAATGCGATTCGTTCGACGATCGCCGGCTATAGGAGTGCTCAATCTCGACCGTAAGGCTCGACGAATCTCGGGCGACGCGGTCGGGAGGGCGCGCAGACACGGCCCTCTACTACCGAACACGATACGTTGCATCATTTGCGGCCCCTCCAATTGCGGTAAAACGAACGTGTTGATAAGCATGCTCGAAAGTCCGCACGGCGCGCGCTTTGAGAACGTGTATGTCTACTCGAAATCCCTGCACCAACCAAAGTATCGATACCTGGCGGAACTGCTCGAGTCGATGGACGAGATCGGCTATCGCGCGTTCTCAAACAATAGCGACATCGTGCCACCGAGCGAGGCGCTTCCCGATTCGATATTCGTGTTCGACGACGTGGCCTGTGACAAGCAGAACGCGATCAGGGAATATTTCGCCATGGGTCGACACTCTAACATCGATTGTTTCTATCTTTGTCAGACATACGCTAAAATTCCAAAACACCTGATACGCGACAACGCGAATCTCTTGATTCTGTTTAAGCAGGATGGCACTAATCTAAAGCACGTTTACAATGAGCACGTGAACACGGATATGTCATATGAGAAGTTTTACGCCTTGTGTCGCGCGTGTTGGAAACGCAAATATGGTTTCGTAATCATCGATAAAGACAGCGCGTTAAGGAATGGTAGATACAGATGAGGATTTAACGATTTCGCCGTGGTGTAAACCAATCAGTTGTGCTACGAGGATGGACGTTGACGCTGCTGCGAGTATGAACGTTGACGCTGCGGTTGGTACGGACGTCGCTCGGCAGGAAAAAACGGCGCGAGAGATCGCGAAAACTCAGAACTCTATACGTAAAAAGTACAGAGAGTTAAAGACCGGTAAGATAGAAGAGGAGATCGCGCTGGAGAGGCGACTCAAGCCGATCGTTCAGCCGTTGAAACGAATCGCCGAGAACACCGCGCGAGACGAGTCGACCGAGGAAATCGACCCGATCGCGTTCGTCGGCGCTAAGAGGAAACGCGAGACCGATGACGACGATGAGCCACCGTCTAGATCGACGAAGAGACGCCTCTCGACGAGATCGCCCTTGATCGCGACGGTGAATCGCGCGACTAGAAACGCATCGGAAGAATCGATCTCGAACGCGCAATGGGGACCGTTAGGTCGCAAATATATGGGCGCGCTTCTAAGCGGGGACAGACAGAGCGAGATCGATCACGTTTACGGGGTGTACTTCGACTTAGACGGCTCGATGCTTGGCGACAGGCGATTCGACGTGACCGCCGATGACAGCGTAATCGTGGGCGACACGCGATATCCGGGTACCCCGAGCTTATACGAGTTGATCTTCAAGAGACTTCCCGACGACGCTGTGTACACGGAGAACGACAAGCAAACGTACAAGAGTATACTGTTAACTACAAACGCCCATCGGCGTGGTCACAACGCGCTTATGCCCATTCTAGAAAACAAAGGTTTCAAGTACAAGCATATCATCGCGCCGCTATTGCTCGATAGAGACAAAAGTGGCGCTGATACTGGTAAAGCGAGAAAAAAAGTGATCGACTCTGTTCCATTCGCTATGCGGGTGAGAGACAAAGGAATCGAGTACGTTCATTGGGACGATCCCAACGAACTAGTCGATCGTCTTCGATTGCTCGATGCCTCTAGACGAGCTGGCAACGACGCTCACGACAACGAGATTCTATCGATACTCGAGGAGCTTCGCGAGATCGACGCGATCGAGTAAAACGCGGCGCGCGCTCGCGGCGATCGGTGTTCCCATTATGTTGGTGAACAAGTTCGGAAAACCGTTGGAGTCGTTCGGCGGAGGCGACAGGGCACGCTCGCGACCGTCGATCGATTCCTTGCGTCGCTATGTGCGTAATAACGCGCTCTGTCTAAGTGACGATTACTACGACGCTAGAGACAAAATCATACGGCGTTTAGCCGCACCTAGAACCGATACCGAAGCCGCGAGTAAAAGCTACGTGGACAGCGCGTTTCGAGACGCGGAAACGAAAATCTCCGAGACGAGCGAATTCTCGGCGAGCACTCGAACGTTGCTGTCGCAGATGAACGAGAGCACGGTTAGATCGATTGGCGAATTGGAGGAATCTATGACGCGCGTAGCCAGATTGTTTCTCAAATACGATATGTAGATCTCCGAGATTACGAGCAGATTATCGCGCGCAGTAGATTCGTCACCCGCGAGGGCATGATGTCCGTGAACAAATTCGGAAAGTCTCTGGAGAGGCAACGCGACGTTGACGATCGTTCGACGATCGCATCCCTGCGGGCGTATGTGCGTCGCAGCGCGCTCTACCTTAATCCGGACGACTACGACGTCAACAGACGCAAGATACGCCATTTGGATACACCGATCGACGATACCGACGCGACGACCAAGGGTTACGTCGACAACGCGCTTCGCGTAAGGAGCGAGGAGTCGAAAGTTCTAACGAACGAGCTACGAAAACAGCTGGAAGATATGAATAAGCGAATTCGGAATATTCTCCTACAGTATTACGACGTAAAAACCGAAGTGGACGTTCTGCGACACCTCGAGAAGAAGAGCGAAGCCTCGCTCGTCGATCACGACAAACGATTAGAGGAGACGAGAGACGTTGTGGAACGAGAGCTCGAAAAACGGGACGAATCGCGAGAGAAAGATCTGAGCGAGATCCGAAGGGTTATCGAGACGCTCGGCGACGCTCAGGAGAAACGAACGCGACATTTAGAGGAATCACTGCGACAAATCGAGGAAAGAGAGAAGGGAGGCCTCGCTCGTCGATCTCGATAAACGAATAAGGGAAACGAAACAAGCGCTCGATAAACGAAACAACCAACGAATTAAAGATCTGCTTATGTTTCAACGTGAGTTGGGACGAACGGAGGAAAAAAAACAGGACAAAACGCGAGCTAAAGACTCGAGCGAGATCCGAAAGACCCGATTAACGTTTGGAACGAGGAACAGGAGCAAACGCGCACGAATAAAACCAACGCGAATCGCGCCTTCTCGTAAAATCAGCGATGAGCGTCGAGAAAAGGAGACTCGTCGAGGAGCTTCACATCCCCGCGCGAAGAAACTTTCCGCGTCGTCGAGTCGTGGTGCGCGGTTACGACGACCTGTGGCAGGCTGATGTCGTCGAGATGCGTCCGTACGCGCGACAAAACAAAGGCTACAACTACGTGATGACGGTCATCGACGTGTTGAGCAAATACGCTTGGGCTGTGCCGCTGAAGAGCAAGAGCGGAGGCGAGGTAGCCGCGGCGTTATCCAAGATATTTCGCGACGACGCTCGACATCCGCGAAATCTACAAACGGACAAGGGCAAGGAGTTCTACAACGCCTCCGTAAAAGCGGTTACTGATAGGTACGATATACGCCACTACTCGACGTACTCGGTGATGAAAGCGGCGGTTGTGGAGCGATTTAATCGCACGCTCAAGAACAACATGTGGAAGCTTTTCACGCTCAACGGGTCGTACAGATGGCTCGACGCTCTACCGCGTTTAATCTCGGAGTATAACAACCGCGCGCATCGAACGATCGGAATGCGACCGGCGGACGTAACTCCAGCCATTGCCAAGAGACTCCTCTCCACGGTATACAGTCACTTGAAAATCGCAGCCCCCGCAAGATTCAAGGTGAACGATCCGGTACGCGTCAGCAAGTTCAAAACGATCTTCGAAAAGGGATATACGCCTAACTGGACGACTGAGATTTTTCGAATCGCTAAGGTGCAACGCACGAATCCCGTGACGTATCTGCTGAAAGACTATCGTAAAGAGCCAATAGCCGGAGGGTTTTACGAACACGAGTTACTGCGAGTTTCCAATCCCGATATCTATCTCGTTGAGAAAGTGCTACGTAGAAAGAACGATAGAGTTTTTGTCAAATGGTTAGGAATGGACAATACACATAACTCTTGGATTCACAAAACAGCTGTATTGTAATGAATAAAGAGTGTACAGTATTACTTATTCTATATTGGTACAAATTTTTACTTATTCTATATTGATACAAATTTTTTATACTACATTAGTATCTAATAACGGTATCTTATAATGGCCCCACGGTAATGTATTGGTGGAGTCGGGTATTAAGTATCGCTTGTCGTCGTGAGGACTCAAAGCTAGCTTCAGTTCGGACACGGTGTAAACCTCGTGCAGCATCGAGCGTATGCACGCCTGACGTCTCGATTGCTGCGACGATTCGTTCAAGCAACGCGCGAAATCCTCGAACGTTATCGTTTTCGCGACGGTACTCCTCCTGACGCCCTTTATTCTCTTCGTATCGCTCTTTCCCAAAACTCTCAGAGCGTACATCTTCGCCCTAAGTCCTATGAACTCCGTCATGATCGCTCCGTTGTTCTCGTCTTTCATCAAACCAAGAACCTTCTTATTCGCGCGCGGTATATCGTACGCGTTGTCGTCGGAATAATCGCTGGTGTCGAATCTCGCGATATCTCGCTTCATATTCTCGTAAACGTTTCGACATTCCAGAAAATATATCAAGCTATCGGTATCCGTGTACATGATTTTGCATTTAGAGCGATAGAGCGGCATCATATAATCGTAATGAAAATCGTACAATCGCATCTTGGATATCTCTAGAATGCACATACCGACGTAGATTGGTTTGTTAAATTGAACCTCGAGTTTGCGTAACTCGATAGCCATGAGATTCTCGTCGAAAACGCTCCTACTGTGAAAATTCGGTTTCGCGATCAGCGCCTCCGCGCCATATCTTCCGTCCCAACGCGTCACGAGTCTCACGTCTACGTAATTGCGCACGTTTTCCATTGTTTTGCCGAAAACCGCGTTATTCATCAGCTTATACAGATTCCTCTCGAACTCGTTGCTCGCGCGAGTTCTCCTTTCCGTATTAAGCTCGATGTACGCGCGCAACCAAGGAGACTGCGCGAACCGCAACGCGCGATAGATCTTCGTCACGCGTAAACCGTGTCGCACGCACTGCTGAAGATTGCGATAATGCGTCACGTAACGCGACTTGTCGTAGAGCGTAGCGAGTAGCTTTTCGTTTCGATTTCCCGGCGGTCTTTCACGCGTCGGGCAGAACGGAAGATCCGCGTGATCGTCGTGAAGATGTCGCGGATACTCGAGATCGACTTCTAGAATATAACCGATATCGGAGTCAGATGGCACGGACATAATATCAAGACCCTCGACATCCTCGACCCACTGAAATTCCGCATACGGTAAAGGTTCACACATGGCCCAGCCGTAGAGATTGTTCACATCGTAGTACATGAGATACGACGACGGCTGAGACGAGTCATATGACGATTCATATTGGTTATTAACTCGCGCGTATCTGTTCGAGCATTGGCTTAAACCACCGCGTATACCGCGCTCTACGAACATCACCATATCGATATCGGTAAGCAGATCGAATCGAACGTTCGTGTATTTCAACATAGCGTCCCACGTATATCCCGGTAATGTGAAATAATGCGCTGGATCCAAATTGTAACTTTCCATACAAGTATCTCGAAAATTTTCAAAAACATCTGCCAAAAGAAGCACATCCGTTTTCAAATATAGATCGCTGTATTCGCCGAGAGTTTTCACGTGAAAACGCTCCCATATCCTTCGCGCGTGTTCGTAATCACTAACGCTCACAGTTTCACCAGTTAAAGAACTGTAAAAGGCTTCGATCGGCGGTAATTCGGTCACTAACAGTTTATCAACGCTATCGATGTACTCGTACGGAAATACGCCCTTGCGCGTGAGCAACTCGAAATCCTCCGCGATGAGATCGGAAAATTCGAATCGCGAGATCCTCAATTTTTCCCGATCTAGATACGAGGCTACTTTTTCTAAACTAGTATTGAGAAACTTAAACGAATCTACGAAACGTAGCTTAACACAATTTTTCCATTTTCCGTACGCCGAATCGTTGACGATTTTTGAAAACGCGATGTAATTCTCCTTAGTCAACGGTAACAAATCGACTCTACCCTCGAAAGCGTTCGCTATATCCTTAATAATGAAATGTGCATCATAACCGGATAGATTGTGAAAAAAAACGGGAATAACGAACGCGTTCTGATAGTTCAAATTGCAGCTCGCGTGCGCGGGTCCTCTGTATCGTCCGGTAAGATGACAGTGATCGCGCACGCGAATATCGTACGACTCAAAGCTCCTTCCGCACACGTGACAATTTGTCGCCTTTTGAAAAGCGCTCTGCTCGTTCGGCGTGAGCTCCGACATCGGTACGCTCGCGCACAGAATCTTCTTCACGCGACACGCGAGAGCGCGCAGCTCCTCGACGAACCACGAGACGCAGTCGTCGCCTCGGCGAGATCTATACACGGATACGATTCCGTTGTACGTGCTACGCAAATAATATCCTACGCTAAACGCCTTGTGGTGTTGATAGGCGAATCTATTGTCGAGACTCCCGCTGAATCGTTGATCTCCCTTTTCTAAGACGCACTCCAGATCTGCATACACGACGAATCGTAGTCTCTCCTTTCTGTCGTGATTGTGAAAAGAGAGCAACTTGTCGTCCTCGCTCGGAAGAATAACGGCGCAGTCGTTCGCTCTTCCGCACTCGACGCTATGCGCGACCAATTTCTCGTCTGAATAAAAATAATGTAGACATCTGAAACAATACAATTTATAATTAATACAAACTTGATCTCGCGACGAGCATAATCTCTCTTACGCTTACCGGTCGCATATGTATTTTTTTCCTTATGCTTGTTTATTTGCGACGTTAACAGTCGAGACAGGTGCTTTATCCATACGAAATGACCGACGTTATCGCCGCGCCGCTCGTTCGACAGATAGAGCAAATTTACGTGCGTAGACTTTTTGTTCCCCGTAAGCGACAAAGGAACGATCATGATATCGTTCCTCCCCGTTTTCTCTCGAATGGCAAATACGTTAATAGACACATCGTTAAGACGTTCGAATCTAGCGATGTTTCGTAGTGTCATAGGAAAGTCAATACCATCGAAATTCAGCACCAACGAATAGTGAGGATACGACGACGATCTATCCGAGTGTACATCAACGGGATATAGAGCGGCCATCACCGCCCACGCGAAACACGCGTTGTCGTGTGAACGTACATTAATCACGGCTCTCTTATATTTTATCTTCGGAGGAAGTAACATCCAACATCCAGCGTGCATGGGATTACACTTATTTACATTAATCATTAAATTTAATATCCGAAGTAACGCCCAACCGCTATCGCGTTCCTGAAATTCCTCCAGCGACGTCAGAACAACATTCATAACGTCTCCGTCGTACCATTCTCGTAGATCGGACATACCGACTAGCTGACAATTCCTCGTGCGAATGCTCTTAACGGCGCTCTTATCATTCGCGACGAACTCCCCGTGAAACACGATGTTAACCTTTAAACACGCGTGCATATCGAGATCGACTCGCACTCGCTCGAGCACCGTGGCCTTCGCGTCCTCGAGAAATCGTCGAGGTTCGATGTACTCAATGTTTACTACGGCACCCGTTCGTACGCGATTCGCGAAAGCCGTCTCGATATCCACCCATTCGAATCCCTTCGAACCATCGTATCCTGCACCCAAGTAACTAAAACGTCGACTCAAAGCGAATCTCGCACCCTCCAACTGCGCTATTCGAGAGACCAGAGAATTTATCGTTCCGGTAACCGTTGGATCGACTCTATTCTCACATCTATCTCTCAAGACCTCGAGACACTCGATACACTCCTGTTCCCAAATACGATAGGCGCACACCCCTTCAACCCCCGCCGCTCGTTCGAGAAGGTCGCGGCTCTTCTCCATATCGCAACTTCCCACACTGTGTTACCCCAACTGTCCGTAGGAACGACGAATTTAACGTCTCGAACTTTTCTCTCTCTCGCTGTTCTCTCGTAGATTACCGCTCTATCGCTCAGAGCGAGCAACGTTTCGATCCATAGTTTCTCTCGCAGACTCTCCATACCGATCCCCGTCGCAAGTGATATGTGGCCACGTTCCAGCGAACATCTTCTCTCACCACGATCCACTCCTCATCGTTACCAGGCGCGATAATCTCGTGACACTCTAAACTATCATCATTCTCGATAATTAACTCGCAGCGATCATCGTCGAGATCGCGATACGTCACGTTACGATCGAACGCGCGTAAAAGCGAATCGTCGCTCTCGCTCGAAGACGAACCACCGTTAAGCGCGACTGCTTCCATATACGTTCTTAAACAATGGGAGAAAATGCCTCTCACGACTAGATATATATACTCCGAGGCAGCGTCGAAAACGCGACAACCGCGACGTTCCGAAATGACAAAACACGTGACATCTTACATAATCAGAACACGCGTCTTCCAGTTGCAACGAAAACAGGATGCACTAGATCCCCCCACGGAAACCGTCTAGACACAGAACGCGCCTAAAAATAATACAACAATAGAGTAATAAAAAATATTCTCTCGTCATTAACACTCCTACAACGATTCCCTCCTCGCGCGACCTCCATCTCTCTCATACATTCCCAATACCGTTGCCCTTGATATAGCACATTAATTTCTCATTATTAACACTCGTGCGACGATTTCCTCCTCGCGCGGTTCCCACCTCTCATCTCTCATACGTTCCTGATAATATAACGTCATTCTCGGTATCGCTAATTGAAGATTCCCGACTCGTCGCCGATCCGCCTCTCGTCCCCGCGATACGCAAACGAACCAGAAAAACTCTCTCTCTCTCTCGCGATTAATCTTATTCTCATACATATTAATATATAATCCATAGTTATATTACGATTATAGTACATACCTATATGCGCGCACACTTAGTTGCGCCAATTGTTGCCAACGCGCTCTCTTCTTGCTCTCTCCTTCTTATACGCGGCTGACGAAACGACACTGCTTTTTCTCCAATACTTGCGATGAGCGCACAAAAACATCTCGTCGTCATCATTATCGTTGAATACATCGTAATAACCGCTTTCGCTAAAATTCACCATGTACTCCTGTCGTCTGCTTATCTCGATCGGCTTCTTCTTTTCATAGAGTACCTCCAGTAAAAGATTATATGCCATCCCTCGATAGTGATGACATACACACGCCTCTATTATCCTTTTAGCTGAAATCTCACGCTGAAGCGGAAATCGACAACCGCGCCTCTTTAATTGATTGGAAATTAGTGCATATTGTCCTCTCACGACGTACTCCGTCACATTGACCGATGGATACGCCGTCACATTTCGCAATGGAGAAGACGTTAGATCATCCAGCGAATAGCACCAACACATCTCATCGTCGTCGATCAATCGTGTCTCACATAACTGGCACCGATTCGCCACTTTAACGGTTCTCGCCATCGTAAACACACGGGCGACAAGTATAGCTGAAAAGAATCGCTTCGACGACGCGTCAAATCGCAACATTCTACACAACAGGACAAGCAGTACGCGCTTTATCCTCATAGACACCTAGACATGAAACGTGCCTAGCGAATCGCCTCGACGCGCCTAATCGGGACGTTATGGAAAACAGACACGCATCTAAGACGACGCGACAAACCGCAACATCCTGCGAACGACGCGACGACGCGCCCGTTATGGAAAACAGACACGCGTCTAAGGCGACGCGCCTAATCGGGACGTTATGAAAAAAACAGTCACGCGTCTAAGGCGACGCGACAACGCGTCTAAGGCGACGCGCCTAATCGGGACGTTATGAAAAAAAACAGTCACGCGTCTAAGGCGACGCGACAAACCGCAACATCCTGTAAACAACGTCTAGACACGAGCACGCCTAAAGCGACGCGACAAACCGCGGGCATCCCGCGAAAAAACAGGACGCGCTAGACCCCGCGGAAAGCGCCGCGGGAAGCGCCACACCCCGCGAAAGACGCTAGGGCGACGCGACAAACCGCGGCATCCCGCGAAACGGGACGCGCTAGATCGCGCGGAAAACGCTAGGGGCGACGTCGAGGACGCGCCCGAGGTCACGGGAGAGCGCCAGACCGCGCGGAAGAGCGCCAGACCGCGCGGAAAACGCTAGACCGCGCGAAAAAATACGCTAGACCGCGCGAAAACGCTCGGGCGGCGTCGAGAAAGAAAAAGAAAAGAAAAAACGCTAGGGCGACGTCGAGGACGTGGGAATCCGACCCGGGGTTCCCCGCGACCGCCTTACCGACCGAGAGGGACAAACCCGTCTCGACGACCGCCAGAGGGATCCACCTTCTCCTCTCCCCGGATACGAACCCCCTGGGGAAAGAAATCCATGCTCCCCGGATTCGAACCCCGGAGGAAAGAAAACCATTCTTACCGACAGAATTGGATACGAACCCCTGGGGATTCTACGACCCCCTCCCTCACCCCCTTGTCTCCGGGGGCGAACCCCCTGGGGATTCTACGACCCCCCTACCCCCTCACCCCCCTTTGCCTCCGGGGGCCGGACCCCGAGGTTATCTACTGTCGGCTTCTTCTTCCAAGATGAAGCTCAGGGAATCTGTCGGCTTCCTGCTCTATCCTGAGCTGCTGCTGCAAGGTACCAAGCGCCGAACCAGTCCCAAACTTCACCCTTTCCGGAAATTCCGTGCTGCTGCGAGGTCATCTTCCCTCTTCTTTCTTCTTCCGAGATGCTTTATCTTGTGCTTGTATCTTGCGCACTTCTCTCGAATCTTTGGACAAGGAGGAAAAAGGGAGCTTCCGTGGATCCTTTTGTCCTTGGACACTCCAAGTTCCCGCCTCGGCATTTGCCCTAAGTTCCTTGGAAAAACCACGGTTCAAAAAAACCGAGGGCGAGGCGGACTTTAAAAAAAAAAAGGATTTCCTTAGCCGAATGTTCGGGCAGATAGAAGATTCTCTCCCTTCGATGCCAACAACCTCAAACAAGAAACACAAACATAAACAGGTCTACAATATCTATTACTAAAGAACTTTTTTTTAAAAAAATTAATTATCTCCCAAAATGAAGAATGAAAATGTACATGTCTCTTACACACTACAGGCTCAGTTTCGATTCTTTTCCTTTTCTCAAATGGAGTTAATCTATCTAAATGTACTACTTTATTTTTATTTTCGTTTTCGAATGCAATAAACTACATCATTCATTTTCCTAACCACCTCATCCTAACTGCAGCAGCAGCTCGGGGAACAGGAAGCCGACAGATTCTGAGAGCTTTATCTTGGAAGAAGAAGCCGACTTTTCTGCGAGGGAGTTCCTGGAATTGTCGGGACAACAATTTCAAAGAGAAGGGGGTAATGTTACGACCGAGCGGTGTTCCGTTCGACGCTACCATACATTTCCAGCCTGAAGATCGTTTCTTGCCGACGCGGCTTCGCAGGTCCTTCCCAACTACTTTGCAACTTGGGAGCCCTTCCTCGCATTCTTTGAGGATTATAAAATCAAACTTTCTGGTCAGGCATAAAATTTAGTCCTATCCTTCCCATCGTAATTCATTTTTATCCTTTGCTACCTTAAATTCATACGTTAAATTCATACGTACTCGCAACATTATGAATATGAATCATTCTCTCCCTCAATTTAAATGAATATCCTTCTTCTTGGGACATTGATTTCAGGAGGACAACCACGAAGAAGATCTAACGGCAATCTTAATTTTCTACCCAAATTCAACTCTGCAGGAGTAAAATCTGTGACCTCATGCTTAGAAGATCTATAAGCTAATAATCCTAAAGGGACCCAACGATTCCAATCTCTCTGATTTTCTGAAACAAATTTAGACAAATAATTTAACAAAGTCTGATGTTGTCGTTCGACCTGACCGTTAGATTATGGATGAAGAGGAGTAGTGCGAGTTTTTATTCCTAAAATTCGACATAACTCCTGAAACATTCGCGATTCGTAATTCTTACTTTGATCCGTATGTATTTCCAATGACACTCCATGCCTAGATACTATCTGACTTATAAAGACTTCCGTCACCGTACAAGCTTTGATATATCTCAGTAGAAAAGCTTCCATCCATTTTGAGAAACAAGACTACTAATAAATATTTATTCCTGGAAGAAGAAACCGGTAAGGGGTTTAACACATCCATTTGCATCCTCTCAAAGGGAGCACTTACATTATAAATCTGAAAAGCAGATTTTCCCTTTCCAGCAGGACCTTTTTAGCTACACAAACTTTACAGATCCTGATCCAATGTTCTACATCTTGTTTGCATGTCGTCCAAAAGAAACGCTTCCGAATCTTTTCAAGAGTTTTATTTTATTACTCCAAAATGTCCCCCTGTAGGAGAATCATGAGCCTCCTCCAAAACCTGTTGCATCACCTGTTTGTTGCATCATTTTATGAGGAACAACATTTTGAAGAATAATAGTTTTTAAATCAGGAGACTCCCTACAAAGAATTCCTTAATTACCAAAGAATCCCATTGAGACTAATAAATTTTCGAAGAAGCATTCCCGGAAATAATCTCATGTTGAAGAGAGCGTCTACCTATTTCCTTATTCCGAAGAATTTCAACAATCGAAGGATCTAACTGCGCTGACCGCCAAGTTTTCGATACCCTCTAAAACTATCCTTCTTAAATATTCCACTTTGTTTTCCTCCTCTTTTCTTTCCACTCTGGCGCAATAATTGCAGTCATCTTTCGCACAGGGACATTTTGATAATCCATCAGCGTTTCCATGCGATTTTCCTGCTCGATGAGAAATTTCAAAATTATATTGCTGAAGACATTCCAACCAGCGGACTAACTGACCTTTCAGTTTCCTAAAAGACATCAATCAACGGAGAGAAACATGATTAGTCCTTATTAAGAATTCTCGTCCATATAAATAGTGATGAAAACTTTTCAAAGAATCAACTATTACTAACAACTCTCTTCGAGTTACACAATAATTTCTTTTACTTAAAACCCTACTAAAATAAGCAATTACTTCTTCAGGCTGGAAATGTATGAGAGTAGCGTCGAGCGGAACACTGCTTGATCATAACAATATTATAAGAATATTATATTAATATTAAGAAAAAGTATTCAATTTAAGAGCAGTCACTCTAATTCTTAAAATAATTAAAATTACTATAAAAAAGTTTATCATTTGATCTTTCTTAAATTTTAAAAGTCTATATAATATTTTATCTATAATATTTTAAATATATAAAGTATATGTGTAACTGATTGAAGTGGATAAGAAACTGTAAATAGTAAAGATAATAATATCACAACAAACTTACTTTTTATAAAAAAGTAAAAAAATCGCCGTAATTAGTGTGAAAATTATATATGAAAATTTATTATATAAAAGTATTATTTTTTAATGGAAAAAAAGTTTTCAACTATTAACGCAAACTATATCTTCTTAAAAAAATAAAAATAAAAATAAATAAAACTCAAGATTCATATCTTTGCACCCAAGAACTTTTTATTTTTAGTTGTATGTACAAGATATATCATCATGTTATAATTATGTGGCAAAAAATGGAAATAGTATTTCTTCATCTTGAGTTTGATATATGTTTATAGAGATAAGAGTACTGATCAACTTTTCCTTCTAAATTAATCGGCTGTCTCGTTTTCGAGATATATTTACATAAAGCTTAATTTTGAAATATTATTTTGTTTACATGACACCTTGTATATGATGGATAGTACATATATATATATATATATATATATATATATATATATATATATATTTCAAAGTAGTATTTATATAAGGTAATATTTTTGGTGATCTTCCAGTTTATTTATTAGGTATTAGTCGTTGCATTTTCACGAATCTTCTCAGCGTTATTGATGATAAAGATAAATTGCTAAATTATTTAATTGATCTGTGATACGGCTGGGTTAGGTTAGATCTTTAGTAGTGAAGCCCCCCTAGGGGGCGGAACAAACTGTCTTCAAGTATATACTTCAATGTAAAGTGAGATTCTATATGGGTTTATAGTTTTTCATAATGATGATATGATACATAATGATATTTAATCACCATATGTAATACGGGTTGGGTTAGATTAGATCTTTTGGTAGTGGAACTCCCATTAGTTATATGTGTAATAATTACTATTAATTATATGTGTAATAATTTGAGTATTAGGAATTAAATTTTTTTTATAATTTTTTTTAGGGTTTAGAGGAGTGGGTTATTAAAAATTATTTTTGATAATTTATTATTTATAAATTGATTTATTATAAATTAGTTAAATATTATAATTGGGGTAGATTTTATTGGGGTATATATTATTTATAATTTATTTTATATATATTTGGTAAAAGTAATAAGATTTATTGTAATTATTACATTAAATGGGGAAAGGTGTTTTTATTTTATTATAGTTATATTAGTTTTTTTTATAAATTAATTATTTATTTAGTATTTATTTGTAATGAAATAATGATGTTACAAAGAGTAAATAATTAATGATCTATGGGATTATATTTGTGATAATATAATAATAAGTATTTATTTTGTAACATTGAATGACATTAAATATAAATGTGGAAAAAAATTTTAACATTTCCTCCCCGTAGGAGGGGTGAGGGGGGTGGTGGAACATAGTGTTACGTCCGAGTGTTACGTCCGAGCTTTGGAGAAAAGGAAAGGTCGATTTGTTTAAGAGAGAGAACTCGGGTGGACACATGGAACTGCTTTTATTCTCTCAGATCGTCGCTGAGGCAACGATCTGCGAATCGAACGCACCCTTTGAGCACGGATCGATGACGCTATAACTCGCGCCTGTGCTAACGTGGTCGGTGGTCCGTTTTTTGGTCAGAGAACGAATCTCTTTAATCTGGGATAGGACCTCGTGCAATCCTTAGAGTGCGAGAATGGTCGAGGTTTTATTTTAAATAAGGAATACGAATTTTAATTTTAACATTGAGTTTTAATTAAATAGACTAAACAAATAGAATATAACATAATTTAATTTTACAAATAATCAAAGTAAAAATTTATTGGAAGTTATATTCAAATAAAATGATAATAATAATAATAGATTGGGTACATAATATTTCATCCGAGCAAAAGTTTGTTAAAAGGTACATTCTTCAAAAAGATAATAATAATAATAATAATAATGATAATTTATGATTAACTTTTTTTATTTTTAAGAACATTTTAAGAATATAATTATTTTCTTAACATAATTCGTGGGTACGTGTGCGTGTGCGTATACGTATGCGTGTGTGTGCGCGCGCGTGTGTGTGTGTGTGTGTGTGTGTGTGTGTGTGTGTGTGTGTGTGTGTGTGTGTGTGTGTGGTTGGAGATGGAAGGAAGATTTGATGAATTTGTATGACGTTTTTTTTTTACACATCAGATTTCTTTTATATTTTATTTTTATATAAACACAAGTACAATAACTCAATAAAATCTTTTGGCAACTACAAATTGATATTAATTTTGGATTAATAACGTCTTTTTTCCTTTACAAAATTTCTTTTCTACTTTATAGGATTAAAAGTTTAGGCCATTTTTTTTATATATTATAGAAATAATTACGTAATATAATAAAATAATTGAATGAATTAAAATAGAAAAAATCTTGGATGCAAAGATATGTCGAATTTTATTCTTTATTTTTCTATAATTTTCTATAATTCTAATTATTCTATAATCTATAATTTTCTATAATTCTAATTTTATTCTATATTTTTTTAAAAAGATCGAACTTTCCAGTTAATGTAACTATAACTTGGGGCCACTTTTTTGATATCAAATCTTTTAAACAAATGATACATGTTATTAGAAGCGAGTAGTATTATATATATTATTATTGAACATCAGTAAGATGATGTAATTTTATAATATTTGGATTGAAATAGAAATATTCTTGAATGTAAAGATATGTATAATACTTGAGTTATATTTTTATTAAGTTTTTTTTTAAAGATATAAATGGCGCCAAAAATTGATAAAAAGCTTTTAATTGATACTTATCACGGGTTTTATATTTTAAAAGCATTTGTATATTGAACTTCCGAGATAATGTAAGTATAATTTGGTGCCACTTCTTTGATATCAACTCTTTTATACAAATATTAAAATTAAATATTATATACTATTCGAACATTAGACATAAGATTGCGTAATTATGTAAATATTAGATGTACAGATCACGAAATATTAATATCACTTTCGAAATAATGAAATAATAAAAGTATAGCAATAAAAAAAGTTTAATCAAATTAATAGATTAAGTAATATATTTAATATTACTTAATATAATAATAAATTATTATTTATAATAATTTTTAATTCTTTTTACTTTTTACATTTAATATTTTGTATAATGTTAATTTTCATACTTTATTTCTTTATTTTTAAGTCTCAGATACTTAAAGAAAACAAATACAAACTTAAATTACAGACACAAGTCTGAGTACTCAATGGGTACATACGAGGGTAGTCTGAAAAGTTTTGATCTTAACATGAAGATGACGTTACTCGTCAAAACCATTCTAGTACTACAATTGTGACGCGGTCGCCTCGCTCGACGCTCGGATCGGCTCGTCGGTATCCGGGTTCGAGAGGAGGGGAGACAAGCTTACGAGAACACAGATTGAAGCGAAAAAGATAGTTTATTTAGCGAAAGATAGATACAGCGTGCAGGGCCAGGAGATGTCGCAGTGTAGTTGGCCGCAGCAGGAGGTGAGATGCAAAGCGGAGACGCAAAGTAGTTGACGCAAAGCGCTAGACAGAGGTGCGGCGTGCGATCGATGACGGCTTAGTTACTACGGCGCGGTTACAGCTAAAGATCTTAGAATTACCGGCTTATAACTAGCGAACTTAATCTCTATCGCATACACTTACAAGCTAATATCAGGCGGGACGGCTAGATATTGCGGGCAGGGCTGAGTGCCACGTCGAGCCCTGCCTTCGCAACGGAAACCGACGAAACCCGGTGGAGCTAAGCGAAACCTCAGCCCGCGGAGTGGTGACAGGAGTCGGCGAAATCCGACAGAGCTAAGCGAAACCTTAGCCCGAGGAGTGGTGACAGGAGTCGGCGAAACTCGACAGAGCTGAGTGAAACCTCAGCCCAAAGGTAGAGAAAGCCGGTGAAACCCGGCAGAGCCAAGCGAAACTTTGTCCCCGAGAGGTAGTAAGTACTGGTCAGGTCGGTGTCAGGAATCGGATCGCAGGATGGGATCTCGTCCCGATGTCTCGGCCGGCCGAGCTTATATACCCGGCCGGCGTTCCCCACTGCGTGCCGTCGGTCCGGTGGTGGGGAGTGGTATCGCGTGGGGCACTGTGAGCGAGACGGCGCGTGCGGACAGGCAAGCGAGTGCGATGTGTGCGCAAGCAGGATAGGTAGCGCAGGATAATAAGCCAAGAGTATATCTATTTATATATATATATATATATATATATATATATATATATATATATTTTGTACATGTAACGGCCCTACCGTTACACAATAGTATATGCTTTGAAAACTTTTGTGAAAATTTCAGCCATTTTGGACGCTCAGTTGTTTGACAGTCATTTGTGTCAGTCGATGTCAGTGTTTTTGTAAAAATGGAAAAAATTGAATATCGTGCCGTGATTAAATTCTTTGAAAGGCAATATCTGCGCCTGCGCAAATTAAAATCGAGTTGGACACTGTTTACGGGGACTTTGCCCCATCATTTGCCACCGTAAAAAGATGGGCAGCTGAATTTAAACGTGGTCGTATCAGCTTAGCTGATGATGAACGTTCGGGACGGCCAAAAACTGCGCCAAAACCATCGCTGATAACATCGAAAATGTTCATCAAATGGTACTGGACGACCGTCGAATCAAGATTAGAGAGATAGCAGAGGCTATGAGCATATCGAAAGAACGCGTTTGTCATATATTGACTGAAGAATTGGATATGCGCAAGCTATCCGCACGTTGGGTGCCACGCTTGCTCACTTTGGACCAAAAACGAATTCGAAGGAACATTTCCAAGGCCCTGTTGGAGTGGTTCAAGCGAAACGAGTCAGATATTTTGCATCGATTCCTAACTGTAGATGAAACTTGGATCCACCACTACACTCCAGAGACAAAAGAATAATCAAAACAGTGGACTGCAAAGGGTGAACCTGCTCCGAAAAAGGTGAAGACGGTTCCATCAACTGGGAAGGTAATGGCGACTGTTTTTTGGGATAGTCACGGAATTGTGTGTATCGATTATCTTGAAAAAGGTAAAACAATAACGGGAGCGTATTATGCATCATTACTTGATAAGCTGAAGGCAGAAATTGCAAAAAAATGGCCGCATTTGAAGAAGAAGAAAGTGCTGTTCCATCAAGACAACGCACCTGCTCACTTCGACGGTCGCCATGGCCAAAATTCACGAACTGCACTTCACGAATTGATTGACCATCCACCGTATTCACCAGATCTGGCCCCCAGCGAGGGGGCCAGAGAGGGCAGGTTTTTTCTGTTTCCTAAGCTTAAAGTTTCGCTTGGAGGACAAAAATTTTCATCGAACGAGGAGGTCATCGCATACGTAAACGCCTATTTTGCGGAGCAAGACGCCAACTACTATTTGGAGGGATTAAAGAGGTTAGAGTATCGATGGGAAAAGTGTATCGACTTAAAAGGAGATTATGTTGAAAAATAAAACTATATTTGACCGAAAAAATACTTGTTTCTATGTTAGGCTCAAAACTTTTCAGACTATCCTCGTACATTCAAACAAAGCAGATCGGTGATGTTTTATGATTGATTTTTGCCTTCAGTTTTTCTATGAATCTAAGTATAGATATCAATCCTAATGAAAAATTACTCAACACTCACTGATTTATTTTGTTTATTAAATGTGGCATTTTGAACATTTTTTGTTCAAGGATTACCCTATTATAATAAAATTTTGCCTCTGAATTTTTTAAGGAAGCGAAGTCCGTTATTGATTTCCTTTTAGAAAACTTATCTATCATAATGCTCAAGTATCTAATATTAGGTATCAAAATTTAATCTCTGTTGGGAATATAATTATTACGTGTATAACTTAATTTATTTTGAAAAATAAATTAATTTAAAAAAATAATGAAAAATAATTTAATCTTATTTTCTCTCTTTTCTAAATTAACAATGTATATTTCTGCATATATAACGATGTTAGCGTGCTATTTCATCTCATTTTAACATTATTATTCATTATATATAAAATAAAAATAGAATGACAAATGTGACGCGGTCACCTCGCTCGACACTCGGATCGGCTCGTCGGTATCCGGGTTCGAGAGGAGGGGAGACTCAAGCTTACGAGAACACAGATTGACGTGAAAAAGATAGTTTATTTAGCGAAAGATAGATACAGCGTGCAGGGCCAGGAGATGTCGCAATGTAGTTGGCAGCAGCAGGAGGTGAGATGCAAAGCGGAAACGCAAAGCGGTTGACGCAAAGCGATAGACAGGTGCGGCGTGCGATCGATGACGGCTTAATCACTACGGCGCAGTTACAACTAAGGATCTTAGAATTACCGACTTATAACTAGCGATCTTAATCTCTATCGTATGCACTTACGAGCTAATGTCAGGCGGGACGGTTAGGTATTGCGAGCAGGGCTGAGTGCCACGTCGAGCTCTGCCTTCGCAACGGAAACCGGCGAAACCCGGTGAAGCTGAGCGAAACCTCAGCCCGTGGAGCGGTGACAGGAGTCGGCGAAACCCGACAGAGCTGAGTGAAACCTCAGTTCGAGGAGCGGTGACAGGAGTCGGCGAAACCCGACAGAGCTGAGTGAAACCTCAGCCCGAAGGTAGAGAAAGCCGGTGAAACCCGGCAGAGCCAAGCGAAACCTTGGCCCCGAGAGGTAATAGGTACTGGTCAGGTCGGTGTCAGGAGTCGGATCGCAGGATGGGATTTGGTCTCGATGTCTCGGCCGGCCGGGCTTATATACCCGGCCGGCGTTCCCCACTGCGCGCCGTCGGTCCGGTGGTGGGGAGTCGGTATCGCGTGGGGGCACCGCGAGCGAGATAGCGTGAGCGAGACGGCGCGTGCGGCCTACAGGCAAGCGAGTGCGATAGCGCGAGCGGTGTACGTGCAAGCGGGATAGGTAGTGCAGGATAATAAGCCAAGCGTCTATATATATATATATATATATATATGTGTGTATATATTTTATACCCGTAACGGCCCTGCCGTTACACAAACAACGCTATTATCATTATAAGCACGTTTTAAAAATAAAAATTTACGTAAATTAATATGGTACTTTATATTTGATCTTCAATAATCCAATTCAGTCAATTAACGAATAAAATTGATTTATCAATTTCTTCATCATTCGAAATCTCGGAGAAATATTTAATATTGTAATCACAAAGCTTTAAAACGATCCGCCTTTTCGTCGGTTCGTGTTCCACAAGGATATGCTACATACGCTGATTCGCTCGTCGGTCGGTCCAGGTTCGGTATGAAAAAGCGGCAAGACGAATAAGTTCTCTGATATTAATATCTGTATTTAATATATGCTGGATGACAAGATTGCTACAATTAATCGTGATGGTGACGATAGCAGCGCGTTTTACAATTAATTAGTCAGCGCAGTTGTCGTCCAAAGCAATGGACGCGGATATGTACAGCGGACGCGGATCTTGTTACGGCGGCGCGGGTCGCAGATATTTACAGCGGTCGTGGGTCGCGGATATTGACAGCGGACGCAAATCGCGGATAGATGCTCGGAGGCAAGGATGGCGGCGGCGGTCCACAGCGGCGGGGCCGGCGTGTTCGGCCGCAGGGCGCAACGGCCAGAAACACCTGGCGTGGCGAGCTTGCCGATACGTTGCGTTTATGCGGAAACGGAGGAGATGTTTAGCCAGCGCCAGTAACCCTTGGCTGGGGCAGCGAACACGCTACCTCGAGCGTTCCTGGCAAGCGGATTCGGTGGATTGGATAGGAGCGGAGAATCGACTCTGGCCAGTAACTCCTAGCTGGGGCGGCGTACTCGCAACCTCTGCTTGGCGGATTCTCGGTTCGGGATCGGAGTCGGTTTCGCTAAGCGAGCCCGGCGAATGATTCCGAGGATCTCTCTCATTTCTGATCGGATCGGGCTTTTTATACCCCGCGGATCGATAATTCGGTGAAATTCGGCGTCTCTTCGGGTCGATCCGCGAGTATTATTTTGCCGAACTAATTTGTAATAACAAAATAACTTTGCTTCTGATCTTTGAAACGGCGCGTTCGGGTTTCTCCGGGCACATTCGGGTATTTGCGCCATGTAGCGCTAAGTAGCGCAGATTCCCCGTACGACTCGTAGGCCGTACTAATTATTTTCGGTAATTTAAAGCGTTTATCGGCGCTTTGCGCCTTTTAAGCCGACGGGTGATCGGTCGGCTTTTGTTCGGTAGGGTGATGATTCGGACGGAACGATGCGGCGGGGTGCATCGTTACAGCTTAATAAAAATAGATAAAATAATTTGAGAAATTATTAATTAACGACTGAAGATCTTTTAGGAATTAAATTTTCTCTTAAAACAACATTTTAATTCTCTGTCAACTAACTTAGATAACAGATATATATTCAGAGACTCAAAATTATACAAAGTAGTAATCCGTATTTGTATGATTGCTGTATTTGTCAGTCTTAAACTATAATTTAGAATTAAATTAATTATAAAATTGAATTAATTGTATTACAAAACTTACAATTTATTGAAACAGAAATTTAGTTCAAATTATTGGGTTGTCGGAAAAGTCATGACGCATTTTTGTAACAGATGGCGCTAATTTATTTTTGGAAGTACTAGAATCATTCGCATCTATGTTATTGCTATGTCATTTGACAGCTGACAGTTCTAGATTCATTCTAAAAAAAAATTGAGCAATTTGGTTAAATTTTGGAGATTTTATAATAAGTTGAAGATGGAAGACCACACTGTGCATTTTCGCCATATATTACTGTTTTACTTCCGTAAAGGGAAGAACGCGCGTCAAGCTTGTTGCGTAAAGTTTATGGTGACAATATTCTACAAGAACATCAGTGCCAACGATGGTTCACGAAATTCCATGCTGGTGATTTTGACCTCAACGACGCTCCTCGGTCAGGGAGATTAATCCCATCGAGATTAATGATAACAAAATAAAGGCATTGATCGAGTCAAACTTACATTACACGACACGAGAGATTGCAGAAACATTGAACATCATTCAAGCATTCACGACCACCTAAAAAAACTGGGATGCGTAAGCAAACTCGATATTTGGATTCCTCATGAACTCAAAGAAGTTCATTTGATAGCGCGTATAAACATCTGCGATATGCTTATTAAACTGAGAAAAATGATCCTTTTTTGAAGCAATTGATAACTTGATAAGAAGTGAATTGTTTACAACAATGTGCGCAAACGCATCTTGATCCTGACGTGATGATTCGCCTCAAACGACATTAAAAGCAAACATTCATCAGAAGAAGATTATGCTCTTAGTATGGTGGGATTTTAAAGGTGTCATATTTTCCTACTGAGGAACCAAACAATCAATTCGAATGTGTACTGTCGGCAATTGGACATTTTGAACGAATTCATTCAGAAACATCCAGAACTCGTTAATCATAAAGGAATTGTATTCTATCACGACAATGCGAGACCACAAGTTTGACCACCCGTCAAAAATTATTGGAGCTTGGATGGAATGTGTCGTCACACCCATTCGCCTGACCTTCGCGCCGTCAGACTTTCACTTGTTTCGCTCTCTTCAAAACTCTTTGCTTGGTATAACATGGTTTAATTCAGGCTGTAAATTAGCATCTTGTTCAATTTTTCGCCGATAAAGACAGATTCTTCTATGAACGAGGAATTATGAGTCATTTATTTATATAAAGAGTAAAGATCAATCAATGATATATTGCTCGTTTTGTTCGACAATCTTTTCATCTTTCAGTGAGATGGTAAAAGATTGTCGAACAAAACGGGCAATATATCATTGATTGATCTTTGCTCTTTATATAAATAAATGATTTTTGAAAAAGATAGAAAAAATACGTCACGACTTTTCCGACAACCCTATATAAGAAATAAAAATATAAAAAATGATCATGAGGATACTTTATATGTTATTACATGTATACTATATAATATAAAAATAATAAAATAAGTAATAATATACAACAATATAATACAAAATTAAATTAATTGTATTACAAAAATTACAATTAATTGAAACAAAAATTCAATTCAAATTATAAGAAATAAAAATATAAGAAATGACTATGAGGATACTTTATATATTATGATATATGCATTATGTAATATAAAAATAATAGATATAGTAATAGATATATGAAAAGAAGAATGTGCCATCCTAAACTGCAAGGCATAGAAATTATATATTGATACATAATATAAAAAAATTACCATTGTAACGGTATGTCCTTGCATGGTCGGATAATATAGGGTACGGATGCGGGGACATAACTCGGGAGCTCGGAAATGCTCGTCGGATGCCGGGTTCAGAAAAGAATTTACAAATGCTTGGGTTTAATTTACAATAAAATGATTAAATTTATTATAACAAGATTGGTAGTTTAATGAAAACAAGATGATGTATTTGATTCTCCCAGCGCAACGTCGTTCGAGTAGGCTTGGATAATATTTGAGATTACCGCAGCGCGGTCGAGCAGTAAATGCAATGAGGTATACTCGCAATGAGGATAGCGCGTGAGTCGGATACGCAGCGCGTTGCTAGGCAACCAGGCCCGCGTGTTGCCAAGCGTGTGGACGCACGGATTGCTAAGCAATCATAGACGCTTTCGCGACATGTATTTTCGCGTATGTCGAAGGAAAAATCCGAGAACACTCCGACTTTTGAACGGGCAGGAATATGAGAATATCGCAAGCGCCCAATATTCCGTAGAAGAAAAATTCGAGAACGCTTTGACTTTCCGGACGAGAAAGAAACGAGAATTCTGAGAACGCTCGGTATCCCGCGGAAGAAAAACTCGAGAACACTCCGATTTTTCATGAAATGATAGAACGTGTATATTGAGAACGCTCGATATTTGGTGCGAGAAGATTCTCGCGTTGTTCGGATTGGATTGGTGATTTCGTAAGCGGACGGGTCGGATGATTGGACAGGTTTGGTTTGCAACAATTTGCCGGGTTTATATACCAAATTTTTGTGTTGACGCATTAGTACGCGACTTGTTGAAATTGTTTAAGACGACGCGTCACCACGCGATTTGTTAAAATTGTTTAGGATCAGCTGATCTATCACGCCGTCGGCGCGTGACTGATCTGCGGCGCACGTGAATCGCTCGGTCGCAGTTGAGAGTGTTCGGGCGGTTCCGGATGAGATGGCCATATAGAGCGCGCTAGTAACGGAGCTTTTACATACGCTCCGTTACACCATAATATATTACAACAATCTTATCGTTTACATCGTATTATATACATCGTATTATATAAAAAAAATTATAATATTTGTCATAATATTACAACAGTTGTATCATTTATACATCTGATTATATCTACATATGTATTTATGATTTATTTTATAATTGCTAGATAATTATATATATATATATATATATATATATATATGTGTACCATATATGTATACCATATGTACATGTACATATACATATATATATATATAAAACTGTGTGTGTGTGTGTGTGTGTGTGTGTGTGTGTGTGTGTGTGTGTGTGTGTGTGTGTGTGTGTGTGTGTGTGTGTGTGTGTGTGTGTGTGTGTGTGTGTGTGTGTGTGTGTGTGTGTGTGTGTGTGTGTGTGTGTGTGTGTGTGTGTGTGTGTGTGTGTGTGTGTGTGTGTGTGTGTGTGTGTGTGTGTGTGTGTGTGTGTGTGTGTGTGTGTGTGTGTGTGTGTGTGTGTGTGTGTGTGTGTGTGTGTGTGTGTGTGTGTGTGTGTGTGTGTGTGTGTGTGTGTGTGTGTGTGTGTGTGTGTGTGTGTGTGTGTGTGTGTGTGTGTGTGTGTGTGTGTAGGTTTTTTATTCATCGATCATTTACGTTATGTACGAATACAATATTTATAGAACAAAGTTACGCATAATGCGATTAATAAATCGATGAATTAAAAAACTCATTCATGTTTGTTCTTATATCTAAAATCGTCTTAAATAAGCTTATATAATCATCTCATTGGTTGAAATCTTAAATATAAGAATTGATTAGGAATACCAGCAATAATTTGTTTAAAAATAGATTTGATTGAATTGAGGATTTAAACTTACTGTAAATCCTACAATATTCTCTCTTTCTCTTTCTAGATTAAATAATAATTTTATAATAATTTTTAATTTCTTTTACTTTATACATTTAATATTTAATCTGTACATTTAAATGATATTAATAAGATGATTCTCGGTATTAAATATGAAATAATAGAAAGGCAAATGAGAATCAGCGCTGTTCGCAGTGCGCAATTTACATTTTTTACAAATTGAAAAATGTGACATACGTTTCGACTCTAGTTTGAGTCATCTTCAGTGTATACAAAAATGAATATAAAAATAAAAATAATTATAAAAATAAAGATAAGATGCCGTGCTCATTCGACGTGCTCACTAATGTTGATTTCGTTGACTCGAATTATGATCATCCTTAAAGAGATAGAGCAGTCTTTAAGAGTTATCAATTATCGGATGGACACGACTCACACATATCGAACAAAGCACGCGCAGGAGTGCAGCACGATTCGTACCGAGCAGCACACCGACAGCGCGTCCGTGTGCCTTGAGTTCAAGGCAGTGACTGAATGCGGTGATTCTACGAGTCAACAGCTTGTTGTCAAAACAAAGCCGAGGTTACAGTCTGCTCCGAAATGTATGCGTGGTGTAAGAATTCATCATTTATCAGACTGTGAATTCAAGCAATTATTCTGTTTCTTAATATAAAGCATCTCTGAGATTAGTCGTTTCTACAAGTTACGTTCACAGTCTAACACTTTCACACCGTCCCAGTCAAATTCATGATTGTAATCTAATCTATGTTCGGTAATGACTGAATGTGTGTTCCTACGTATATGACTCTGGTGTTCATGCAGTCTCGTTTTTAATTGTCTCATTGTTTGTCCGACATAGCACGCATCACAGTTACCGTAGCAGATCTTGTACACTATATTCCTTTTGGAATGTGCTGGTAGAGCGTCCTTATGAATCCTGATCATATCTCTCAACTTGTTCATGCATTGAAGTACGCGAGTTTTGCGTTAAATCATTGCGTTTTGCGTTATTTATTAAGAGTTGTTTAGAATTTCATATTACACCACCACATTTAGTTCCTTTTCGGAACCTTAACTTAACTTTGAACCATCATACGAGCAAAGCTCGGCTTAAACAAATGAAAGATAAACTCATTAATAGGGTGCTCAGGGCCGAATTAAAAGATGCTTACTTAACCGTAACACGGTCCCAAACTGAAGTTTTTCGGTTGGAGAGAAAGACATTCTCGTAACACATTCCTAGAAACATATGTCATAATTTTTTCATCACGCAGAATAAGTCTCTCTATCAATTTCATACACAATTAAATGACAAACTATAATAACTACAAAAAACTGAATGGTTAATTAAAAAACAAGAAGAACGGGAAGTTAGAAACATCAGATCGGTTAAATACTTCTGCTCATTTTCCTCCACTTCTTCTGCAACTTTCTCACAATCTCCTGCCTCCTTCTCACTCTCACCGATACCATATCCACCCTCTGACACCTCAAATTATGTCATTTCCCTTAACCCTCTCTCCTATCTTAAAGATACTTCTCCACCTTCTCTTCACGCTTTGAGAGAAGGGTGGTTTCTCAATTTGTCCAACGCTTATATCCCTTAAGAAGTCCAACGTTTGCTTCAACTTAGCGAAAATTTCGCATTACTCTCGTACAGCTTGGAAAAAACTATCTTTGAGTTTATCAAAAATATCGAAAATAACATCCAAAAGTTTCCTTCCGAAGCGCGCTTGAACTTGAGGAATAGGCTATTGCCTATCATCAACAATCTCTTCATACTCTCTCTCCAAAAAATCAACATTAACATCACATTATCCTTATTACTAAAATCCACACAACAATTCACACGCAACCATCCTGATATCATATTCACGCGAGCAGATAAAGGAAATGTCACCATCGCGTTAGATAGGAATAGCTATTTTACGAAAATGAAAGATATGTTACGATACTGAGGCTTATAGCGATGATCACGAAAGACCCTACGAGGGTTATTACTGGCAAGTTGCGGGATATTCTCAAAACCTGGAAAAATTGTAATTACATATCCGACACTTTGTAAGCACTTCTACTGTACTGACGGGATTCTCCCCAGGGCTCCCAAAAATACATAAACAGGGATGCCCCCTCCAAATTATTGTCTCGTTGATTGATAGTCCTCTGTACAACTTGGCATCCTTCTTGAATAAACTGTCAAGAAGTATCCCAAAGCTTTCGACACATGTAGAAAATAGTTTTAAACTTGCCAGTGAATTGTCTGACATACAATTAAATGATGATCATACACTTGTGTCTTTCGATGCGGTCTCTTTGTTCATTAATGTTCCTATCGATCTATCAATCGACAGTATTGCAAAGCGCTGGGGAGACATCTCGAATAATTGCGACATCCCTAAAGACGAAATTTTAAGTGCAGTCTCGTTTGTCCTAAATTCTACCTTTTTTACATTTGACAATGTAATCTATAAGCAAACCTTTGGAACACCCATGGGTTCCCCATTGTCTCCGATCATAGCCGATTTAGTATCAAGAGATTTGGAGGAAAGCATGCTTGGAGATGTTAGGGCGCATTTGCCTTTTTTCTATAGATATATTGATGATATTGCAGTAGCCATTCCTTCCCGATTGATTAACGAGATGCTTGGAGGGTTTACTTGTACCATCCCAGATTGCAATTCACTGCTGAAGTGGGGGAGAGCGAGTTAAATTTTCTTGACTTGACCTTAAAAATTGTTAATAAGAACATCGAGATTGATTGGTTTCATAAACCCACATTCTCGGGAAGGTATCTCAATTTTAACTTCCAGCACCTTCTCGCCCAAAAAAGAGGCACTATTGCTGGACTCGTCGATAGAGCGTTCTTATTGTCCCACCCGAAATACCAAAAAAACTTGAATTTAGTGATTACGACTTTGTTATTGAATGATTACCCTCTCAGTTTTTGTCTTTGGTAACATCCATTTGAGATGAAAAATGTTATTCAAACAAGAAAATAAAACAAGAATGTCGAATGCAACAACGCAATCACAAGGAACAAAATGGTTCACTTTACCCTTTGTTCCGGAGCTTGCGACTAAACTCAAAAAAATTATTGATGATTTTAACGCAAAATCCGCGTACTTCAGTATGAACAAGTTGAGAGGCATGATCAGGGTTCATAAGGACGCTCTACCAGCACATTCCAAAAGGAATATAGTGTACAAGATCTGCTGCGGTAACTGTGGTGCGTGCTATGTCGGACAAACAATGAGACAATTAAAAACGAGACTGCATGAATATCAGAGTCATATACGTAGGAACACACATTCAGTCATTACCGAACATAGATTAGATTACAATCATGAATTTGACTAGGACGATATGAAAGTGTTAGACTGTGAACGTAACTTGTAGAAACGACTAATCTCAGAGATGCTTTATATTAAGAAACAGAATAATTGCTTGAATTCAGTCTGATACTGAATTCTTACACCACGCATACATTTCGGTCTTGAGCAGGCTATAACCTCGGCTTTGTTTTGACAACAAACTGTTGACTCGTAGAATCATCGCGTTCAGTCACTGCCTTGAACTCGAGGCACATGGACGCGCTGTTGGTGTGCTGCTCGGTACGAACCGTGCTGCACTCCTACGCGTGCTTTGTTCGATATGTGTGAGCCGTGTCCATCCGATAATTGACAATCCTTAAAGACTAGTCTATCTCTTTAAGGATGACGATCATAATTCGAGTCAACGAAATCAACATTAGTGAGCACGTCGAATAAGCACGGCATCTTATCTTTATTTTTATAATTATTTTTATTTTTATATTCATTTTTGTATACATTGAGGATGACTCAAACTAGAGTCGAAACGTATGTCACATTTTTTAATTTGTAAAAAAGAATGTAAATTACGCACTGCGGACAGCGCTGATTCTCATTTGCCTTTCTATATTTAAATAATAATATTATTTATAAATTAAATATTTTACAATAAATTTAATATTTAATATAAATTCGTTAAGGCAGTGTCCAAGCTTCTTCAAATTTATTAAAACAAGAGCAAAAAAGCCGTAAACCGGGTCTTATTGCTGAGATATGTCTTTATTCAAAAAAGTTTTTGATCAAACATTTGGACCTTTTATTTACGTCATCCTCAGAATCTCAGTGATCTGATGAATACAAAATCATATTGAAGTACAATTAATAAGTAAGCGATGTATCAGGGCAATAAGTTTTTTTTTATGAAAAAGTAAAATTTTTGGTTTTAATTATCAATGTGTGTAGTAGGTAGTGCATCGTTGTCAAGTTGGAAACATAGAACATATATATATGTATGTGTGTGTGTGTGTGTGTGTGTGTGTGTGTGTGTGTGTGTGTGTGTGTGTGTGTGTGTGTGTGTGTGTGTGTGTGTGTGTGTGTGTGTGTGTGTGTGTGTGTGTGTGTGTGTGTGTGTATGTATGTATGTATGTATATATGTATATAACGACTTGATAGCGAATTAGCAGCAACTGTAATGCAATTGTATGTAGTAAATAGATATCTAGTTCATGATTGAAAAGCGAAGATCAATTACCATCGAACAAGGAGGTAAAAATATATATTTATAAATCTAAAACATCTACTAACGCTATCTTGGATTGATATCAGAAGTAGAAAAACAATAATTTTTTTGCAATATATACTATATAATCTTCATGAATTTTTTTCTATATATGTATAATACATTTGACATTATCAAGTATAACACATGAAGAATTCTATATGTATTCTATATAATAATCTCTCATCGGATCCATCCTTATTTACCAGTAATGGCGATTATCAATTTAATATTTGTCATCTTATCCGCGACAAAATTCAATAAGTTACATACATATGTTTCTTCTATTCTTATTTATTAGTTATTTTCACTTCCATTATGTGTGCAGAAATAATTGACAAAAGTTTAAACCATATACTAATGTTCTGTGATTGCACTATATTTTGAATAAGATGACTATGGCGGTAAGATACAAAAAAAGAAATTCAGACTCTTGTCTCTTTGCAGCCATATTGAATTATGATGTCAGAGGCGAAAAATGTAAAAAGTTTTTTGCGTTGTATAGCTTTGTCTTGTACTTTTCCTTTAAAAACATGATATTTTCGTATTTTTAAAACTTGTAAAAAATACTAGAAAGTAAGATATCTGCCTAATCACGTAAAAGTGTAAAATAAATCTTGAAATAATAGTACACTGTTAGTTATTAGAAATTATCAGATCACTAGATCTAGTTGTTTCTGATAGCTAAGCAGTGACCATTATTTCAAAAATTATTTTACACTTTTATATGATTTATTGGACAGATATCTTTCTAGTATTTTTTACAAGTCTTAAGAATACGAAAATATCATGTTTTTAAGTACAAGAGAAAGCTATACGACGCAAGAAACTTTTTACATGTAATTTCTTGCCTCTGACGTCACACAACCCATATCGCGCCGCGAGAGAACCGAGTCTTAAAAATCTATAAAAATGCCATCAAATTAAAAAAATTGAAAAATATAATTTTAAATTCTGACAGTGCATCAATTTGTATGTTTAAAAAAAATTTAATTTCGAGAAAAACGCAATTAAAACTTCAGATTAAGTTCTTACTAAATAAAATTACTATTTTTCAACTTACATAGAATCTATTCCAAGCTCATAAAGTAAACCTTCTGCTGCAGGAGCTGTCTCTAAAATATCAATTTACATTTCAATTTTACACAGAAAGGATCGTTTTGCCTCGGCAGTTACGGCGCGCTATCTGCACTAAGTACTTTGCAGCGTATTCTTCTCGTACTATATTTCCGATAATTTTAATTCAAATCACTTTAAACTTTCAGAAAATATTCTTTAGATGGTATAGTTTACGAAAATAAATATTTTCAAAAATCAATTTTTTTTACCTGTACATCTGTATATAACCCCTTAAATATAAAAGCAATGTTTCAATAGAAATGTAATTAAGAAATAATGATAAAAATTATAACTCTTTTTATATAAGTGCTTTATATATAAATATTATAAGTACTTTTTATATAAGTATATAAGTTTGTTACTTTGAGAAATCAAAAGATTTATATAAAGTTTCATCGCGATGCGAAAATTAGTTGTTCTGTATAACTTTTTAATTAAAGTTTTTATTAAGAGCACAAACGAAAAGAGTAGTACAAATTAAATAAAGTTTTTCTTTACAGAACCACTAATTTCTGCATCGCAATAAAAGTTTACATAAAGAATATTGGATACGTGCAGACCCTCATGAGACGGGCCGGGGGATATTCCAGCTCCGTACAAGTCGACCAACTGTATGAAAATCTCCACCCGGATTATAAATTATATATCCGTCACGATGACGTTTGCACTCTCTACGACTTGCAACAACACGCCGTAGAATATGAGGAGATCCAAAAATAGCGACAAAAAACACATGTAGAAACCGAGAAAACCGCGCCGTCCGTAACAGCTACCACGTACGATTCAAAAGCGTGTTGCTGGCATTGCAAGCAACGCGGGCACACTCGTTTTGAGTGCCGCCGTACTCTGCGTCGATTCTGTTCACAGTGCGACAAGAATGGAGTCTATACACAAGATTGTCACCATCCGCCACCGGGAAACGCCGCCCGGACCGGAGAATTCGCGGCCGCACTCCGGTCCTCCACCTGAGTTATTTACCGCGACCGCATTTAATCATTTATATCAATACGATACAAGTCTTACTAGATACCGGTTCCGAAATATCGTTCGTTAATGCCGCGACAGCGTGGATTGTCCGAAAACTAAAACTAAAATTCACGCCAAACAACTGCCAGACTCAGGTACGGTTGGCGGATAGGCAATCCGTGAAAACACAAGGAATGATACTGATTCCCGTGAAAATCGGAGCACAAGCACCGGTTGCACCGGTGGTGGCACCGGTTTTACATCTTGCCATCACTCCACAGCGACATGCTGATCGGAGTCGACCTTTGGACCACCATCGACATTATTATCCGATCGCCGATGCATAAAACCGTCGCCGAAATTGCTTCGATAACCGCACAGTCACACCGGACGAACATTTACGCAAATTTCTTCGAAGAGAACTCACGACGTTCGAAAATATCAAAGGACTGCTCGAATAAAACATAAAAACCGAGTATTACCGAGTATATCCCGATTAAACAAAGATATCAGTCCTGCAATCCGATTATGCAAGAAATCATTAATAAAGAGGTGGACGAAATGATCGCAAACAAAATCATTGAGCCATCACACAGCGCTTAGAGTTCTCCTGTCGTTATTGTTCGGAAAAAGGATGGAAAGCCGCGATTTTGCATCGACTTCCGAGTAAATGACGTAACTGCCCGCGACGCATATCCGTTACCCCAGGTATCCGCAATGCTCAATAAACTTCGCTCGATATTTTTCCATCCTCAGCTTGAAGAACAGTTATTGATAAGTACCGCTCACGTCCGAAAGCCGAGAGATCATCTCGTTTAACGTACCAGGCCGAGACCTTATACAATTTCGCGTAATGCTGTTTGGATTACATTCCGCGCCCGCAACATTCCAACGATTGCTAGATTTAATCATCGGGCTAGAGCTAGAGCCGCACACTTTTGTTTACTTGGACGACATTGTCGTTGCAACGCGAACGTTCGATGAACATATCGAAATGCTGTCCAATGTATTCCGCCGACTACACGATGCACGGCTACGAATTAACCCCGAAAAATGCTGATTTTGCACTGATCAAATTAAATACCTCGGCCATATCGTCGACCGCTGCGTACCAATCCCGAAAAGACGAGCGCAATCCAGAATTGGCCGACTCCGATTACGGTTAAGCACGTCTAGCAATTCTTGGGAATGGCATCGTGATATCGCCGTATTTATAAATGATTTTGCGATCATAACCGTCCCGTTGACCGCTCTAACGCGGAAAAACGCACGCTGGACCTGGAATGCAGAAACGGACAAAGCATTTATTATACGCGAAAGCAAATTGTATCGTCACATATTACATAGTTTAAACTTCCGCAAAACACCCGCCGCCGAATAATAAAGAATTTGCGTACCGTCCGACCAATGCGCCGAGATTATACAACAATACCATGACGCTCCGACCGCTAGTTATTTGGGCATCGCGAAAATGATAGCGCGAATACTATTGGCCGGGAATGTTCCGGGAAATCGCACGCTACGTGCGCGCGTGTAAAAATTGTATCGCGCACAAAGCCAAACGGCAGCGACCGCCCAGATTACTCCACGCCACCGACGTAAAACGACTCTGGCAACAAGTGATGATCTGGTAGGGCCGCTACCTCGATGAAGTAATGGTTATATACACATGGCTATTTAACATGCGACAAGGATCGTTTTACGAAGTGAGTGGAAATGCGACCATTATGCAAAACCGCTGACGTCGTCACAAAGAGCTTCGCAGAAGCCATCATTTACCGCCACAGGCTGTCCAGAAGAAATGTTAGCAGACAACGGGATGCAATTACGTTCCGAAAAGCTGCAGCGAATGTTGGCAAGCTTAGGAATCCGTAAGAGATTCACACCGGCATATACATCACAATACAACCCTGTGGAACACACTAACCGCACGGTGAAGATGATGATTATACAATATGTCGACAAAAATTATTGTCGATGAGACGAGCATATAAGCGAACTACAATTCACTTACAATACCGCCGTAGACGCCACGGGTTATATACGCCGGCCTATTTAAATCACGACCGAGAACTAGCTATACGACCGCTACGGGATCCGACTGGATGACCGCCGCTGCACATCCTGAGACAACAAATTGCCACCTCTAGGAAGCATATAAGGTGCACATAATCTGATGCACATAAACCTTTCAATGGCAGAGCCTTTCAATGGCAAACCCATCATTACAATTTCAGACATTGAAATTAGAAACCAAAGATCGGCGAGAAAGTGTGAAAAAGAACGCACTTCCTATCCAAGAAAACCGATGCGTTCAATGCTAAATTAACGCCACGCTACGAAGGACCGTATGAGGTGCGAAATATAATATCCCGTAATTATGGATTTGAAAGACGCACGAAGACGCTGGCACCGGCATATACATATGCGTAATTTGCGCCCCACTCCAACTGAGTACACGCGCACTGACGAAGACTCCGAAATTAGCGGGGGAAGAAAACAAACAAAGAGACTAGAACGACTGCTAGAAAACAATTTGGAAAAGAAACCAATCATTTTTCTTTACGATACCGTCGAGAATGGAGAAGCAATTGAAAGAGCTCGAGCAGAGTCTGGCAGAATATGCCAACTCAGAATACGATCTCGAAAATCTCGAGATCGGGGAAGAATGGGTTTGCCTACGACGATCACCCACTCCAGTCACCACAGTAACGATTGCCACCACTACGACCGTCGCAAAACTGGCCAAACCATGGCCACTAACCACCGAACACTGCGGAACAACCGCCGCACGGTGCCGGCAACCGAATACAAAGGTCCGACCAATAGCAGCAATAGAAGATGCAAGCGCTGCTGACACTGCCGCCTTCACGCCGCTGCAGCCACGGAAGCGATGCCACCGAAACCGACGCTGCAGCCCGAACGGATCGTGGAATCCGAGCCGCCACTACCAATCCCCGTAGAGGTAGTACCCGGGGTCATCATTGACGTGCCTTACTTTGCCGCGTACGTCAGCCGCCGTTACAGGGCCCGCCATGGCAACGAGCGATGACTCATTCGGCCATTTCATTTCAACCACAACGGCAAGTCGTGAATGAGCCACCGAATGAATTGAAATGTGCCTCGAATTCAGGCACTCAGAAGGGGTGGGGAATGTAATGATGCACCCCGTCGCATCGTTCCGTCCGACCCTCCATTTTGCGGACGAAAGGCGACCGACTACCCATCAGCTTAAAAGCGCAAAAGCGCCAATAAACTTTTTAATTATTTCAATAATAATTATGGCTTACGGACCGTACGAGGAATTTGCGCTACTTAGCGCGACGCGGCGAAGATACCCGAACGCGTCCGGAGAAGCCTGAACGCGATACTTCAAATTCTATCGAAGTAATAAACAAGATTGTTTATTAATTATTTTATCGTGAATTATTATGGTAAAATAATACCCTCGGATCGATCCGAAATACTCCGAAATCAACCGAATTATCGGTGGGGTATAAAAAGCTCGATCCGACCGTAGAAGAGACAGATTCTCGGAATCTTCCGCCGGGCTCGCTCTAGCGAAACCGACTGTGATCCCGACAAAGAATCCGCCGAGAAGATGTTGCGAGTACCCAGCCAGAAGTTATTGGCCGAAGTCGATCTTTGTCTTCTACCCGATCCGCCGAATCCGCTTGCCGGAGACACTCGAGGTAGCGTATTCGCTGCCTCAGCCAAAAGTTACTGGTGCCGGTCAAAGCATCTCCGTTATCTGAGTTAAACGCAACGTACGGCAAATCGCCACGTCAGGTGTTTCTGGCTGTTGTACCCTGTGGCTGAACACGCCGGCTCTCGTCGCCGTGAACGGCCTCCGCCTTCCTTGCTTCCGGAAATCAACCTCCACGCCCGCGACGAACCGCTACTACATTTGCGCCGCTCCTATCATCTCCCACGATCGCTGTAAATATCCGTGTCCACTATCGCATCCGCGCCGCTCCGATCCTCAACCGCGCTCATCGTAAATATTTATATCCGCACCCATGCCGCTGTAAGTTTCCATGTCCACGCCACTGTAAGTTTCCGCGTCCGCACCGCTGTAAATAATCACGCCATCTGTTAATTACTTATCATTGCTGTATATAATCGCGTCCACTCCATTGATATGATAACTGCGCCGTTTTCTTAATAAATTGAAAAACACGCTGCGATCGTTGCCATCACGATTGGCCATATTAATTTGTCATTTAAAATCTCTTACTGAATAAATAATTGACAATCAAGGATAATTTATTCGTCTTGCCGTCTTTTCACCCCGAAGCCGGACAAACCGACGAGCGTATCCGCGTATTTATAAAAACTTCGCAAATTACGAACCAGCGAAAGGCGTTTTACACTGTATATTTTTAGCTTAAAATTACGCGCAGTGAGAAAAAAAGAATTTTTCCAAATATGTAGTTATATCAAATATTAACTATCAAGTTATGCTATTTCATTTTTCAGCTATAATAAATTGTATTTATCATTGTTTCTTTTCGTTTTATTTGGAGATATCTCAAAGATCTCTTTGAATTAATATTAGATGTAACAGTACGTCCCTGCGCGGTCGGATAATGTTCAATACGGATGCGGGGACGTGGCTCGAGAACTCGGAAATGCTCGTCGGATGCCGGATTCGGAAAAGAAATTGTAGACGCCTGGGATGAATTTATAATAAAGTAATTAGATTTATTCTAATTTAAAAGTTGGTAGTTAGTGAATACAAAGTGTCTCTCGCAGCGCAACGTCGTTCGGATAGGTTTTGATAATATTCGCTGAATTTTGAGATTGCCACAGCGCGGTCGAGTAGTGCGACGAAGTGTATTCGCGTGATAGTGCGCGGATCGGATACGCAGCGCGTTGCTAGGCAATCGAGCCTGTATGTTGCCAAGCGTTCGGACGCATGGGTTGCTAAGCAATCGTAGACGCTTTCGCGACACGTGTTGTCGCGTATGTCGAAGGAAAAGTCCGAGAACACTCCGACTTTTGATGGGCAGGAATACGGAAATATCGCGAGCGCCTGATATTCCATAGAAGAAAAGTCCGAGAACGCTCCGACTTTTCGGATGAGAAGGAAACGAGGATACTGAAAAATCGGTATCCCGTGGAAGAAAAACGAGAACGATTTTTCGTGAAAGGATAGAACGTGAATACTGAGAATGCTTGATATTCGGTGCGAGAAGATTCTCGCGTTGTTCGGATCGGATCGATGATTTCGGAAGCGGACGGGTCGAATGACAGGTATGGTTATTTTCTGCAAAAATCGTCGTTTATATATCTATTTTGTGCTGACGCGTCAGCATGCGATTTGTTAACATAATTTAAAAACAGCTGATCTGTCACACCGTTGATGCGTGACAGACCAGCAGCGCGCGAGTATTCTTCTTCACCATCGAGGATGTTCGGCGGCTCCGGAAGACGCGGTCTGAATAGCGCGCGCTAGTAACGGAGCTTTCACGGATGCTCCGTTACATTATTAAAAATAATTAAAGGATTTTAAAAAAATGTAAATAGTAGTCCAAGTAAACAGTTGTCCAAGTTCTAAGGTAAACAAATACGAGCTCTTCCAAATTTAAATACTGATGTCGAAAGAATGTTTTCCATGCTTACGTAAAAACAAAGAACATAATAAACTTTCTCCGATTCACGTTCAATCTACATACGTATTAAAATCATGTTTGAGGGCGAGAGGATAAACGGTTCAAACTATGAAAATTGATGATCGACATTTAGCTCTTATGACAATTGCAAATTTATATGGAAGAAATGCAACAGAAGATACATGTTTTTTGTGTTTGTTTGCTGCCGATGAATGTGCCTCTACGTCCTCCTTTTGTAATTGAGTTTTTCAAAAACCAAACTAATTCCATTTTTTGTTAATTTCTAAATTTTAATATTACAGCATATGTTTACAATTAATTCTATGATGCTACAATTAAATAAGTTATATGGAAGTTTAATTACTGAGAGGTTGGATTGTAGCTTGGATTGCTTGGTGGCCGTTAATATTGCTTTTGTATACTCATATATAATAGTACACTCGTGTATATTTCTTTGTATTTCTTATGTTTTTCATTTTTTTTTATTAGTTAGCGAATTTTTATGAAATGATTTTTCATATAATGGACTGGCAAAATATTCCACGTCCATCTCTAATTTCTCTGCTGAAATTAATCGTATGTTTAGTATGTATAAATATTAATTAAACCTTAAACTTTATAGAATCGTAGCGTGATAATTTTTTACAAGCAAATATGGAGAATATATATTCAAGAATTTTTCAGGTTTTGGCCAGACGATGTTGTTTTACATCATTCATTCTCAGATCAGCTCTCTAACGCAACTTCATGCGATGGAGAATATATCCTACAACTTTTTCTCAGAATCTGTGCAGTTTCTCATTAAAACTGTAAGTCCAACAATTAATATTTTTCATGTAAAATTTTTGATGCAAAATTTGTTCATTTTTCAACTCATCCACGTCGTAATGTTGCAAAAAAATGTCACCACTCCTTTGAATTTTATATTCATTATGTTTAGTTTAAATTGAAATGCAGAGTTGACATGCTTAATTCTAGAAAGTCTATAATTATTTCGCCGCTGTTATTGTCAAATATGCATTTCATTCATTGTCTACTTAAACTCTTTACGAAAGTAAAGGATCTTGGTATAGATTTTCAGCTTAAAACCAAGCTATTTCTTAGTAAAAAAATTTTTATGCAAGAACATATGATTATACACGAAATATATTAATTTATATTAATTTTTTTCTTTTGGAAAATAATAAGAGTAATAATGACAGAACATAAGAAATAATTAATAGAATAAGTTTCACATTGATTCTTTTACAAAAAGTTAAGTTGAGATATGAGATAAAATTGAACTATATATAATCATATATATTTATGATTAAAAATATGTGATTATATATGGACAATTTTATCTCCAAACTTTATTTCTTCAAACTTTAAACTTTTGTAAAAGAAACAAAAATTATTGTAATTATTTTTTAATAATTATTTTTATTTATTATTATTGTTTTATTTATTATTACTCATTATTACTGTTATTTTCTTATAAAAAATTCTGTTTACAAAAAATTATATATCATACATAATATATATTATAAATATATATGTATATTTTTTATATTTATATATATTTATGTACGTTCTTGCATAAAAACTTTCTTATCGGATTCTTATCTTAATAAACTTTGTTTATTATGGATGGAGTCCGCCGTAAGGTAAGACATACTACTGCCGAAAGCTGGAGTTGCAGACTATCGAATGGCCTTCAGATATAGAGGTAAACTGTAAATATACAAAGAAGCAATCTCGCAGTGAACAAACTCTGAGACAAGCAGTGGGCTTTGCTACTCTCTTTTGAAAAAAGTTATATATTCTAATGCAGCTTTTACAAGATGAGTTGACGCTTCTCGTCTAAATACAACTTTGGAATTTTGTGGGATTTTGTGGAATTTTCTCCACATTCAGCGTACTACTCCCGTATCCGGGAAGCTTAAACAGTGTTTATTTCACAGCGAGCAATTGTAATAAGAAACGTTATGTTTCACCAACTACATCTAAGGTAGGCCTATCAGGGATGCGGTTATCAATCATTAGATTGACAAACTTCGGCGACTTTTATGTATACTTGACAATAATAGCGGCGAATTTATTATATAACTTCAGAATTGAGTATATCAGTATTTCATTCCAATTAAGACTACGTTCCGATATTCATTGCTAGTACTGAAGTTATATAGTTCATGTCACATATATTATAGACTTTCAATACTGGCAGTGATTATTGGAACGCAGCTCAAATATAATCAACATGAAATTCAAAAGAGTGGTGATTTTTTGAAAGAGTGGATATTTTTTGCAGCATTACGAGGCGTGGCTTTGAGTTGAAAAATGAATAAATTTTGCATAAATGAAAAATATTAATTGTTGGACTTACACAGTTTTAATGAGAAACCGCACATATTCTGGAGAAACTTTCGGTTGCGGGATATGTTCTCCATCGAAACATAAGCATTAGCACCGCAGAAGTTGCATTAGAGAGCTGAACTGAGAATGATGTAGAACATCGTCTGGACAAACTCTTTAAAATATCCTGTATATGTATTTACCGAAATTTGTCTGTAATTGTGTTCCTATTTTATATATAGTTTTAGATTTCCTTATTATTTACACATCCCATACGTACGTCACTTTGGCAGAGAAAGAGAGATCTACGTGAATAATCTCACTTTCCATTGTGTAAAAAACTTTTCATAAAGACAATTTGCAAATGCATGCATTATTGCAACTGTAAATATTGTGATTAAATATAGTTTTTATTATGTGTATATATTAGTTGGCTTACACTTTGCATGCAAAATCTATAATACTATATAATATTATATAATAGTAGGCAATTCTAACTTTTTCGCACACATATACATATTAACTTAAATATTTTATATATCGCATTTTATTTTTTGTTTGTACCTTTTTTTTTTTAATACTGTCACGAAATTGTTTTTTGTGAAATGTTTATTTCTTCATTTCTCCTTTCATTCCTCTATTCCGTTGGAAATGTAGAAAATTGTCAAATAGTTATATTTCATAAATAACGTATTAGACAATTTTTTTTACATTTCCTCCTGATGGAAGAAACCATCACCTTCCCGCGGTTTCCGTTGAGCAGAAATATAAACATGTTTGTTGTGTTTAAATATTTTTTTAATATTAAATTTTTATAAATTATACTATATTACAATTTTTAAACATTTATTTTTTTCATGTATAATAATGTTCTTTTAAAATAATGTTATTAATGAATAAGAATATTTAATATTTTTAAAATTTTATTTTGTCCACGTTTCTGGCCAAGAGTGGATTTCCTATTTCATAAACTCTAAGCTGTACAATGCTTCTTTATAAATCTTTAATTATTCTTTTTTTTTAATACTAAATTCGTTTGAATTTCCTTAAATTTTAATTAGAAAAAATTATTCTTTCTATTATAATTAAATAGCCGATAAAAAATTTTTTATGCAATGACATATGAATATATATGTAAATCTAGATAAATATATAAATATATATAAGTATATATGAAACATGTCCATCTTATATATAAGGGTGTTTCATTTTAAGTGATATGGTCGATTATCTCACGAATCGATGATTTTATTGAAAAATTTTTCGAACGAAAATTGCATGGCTTGAAGGAGGACACATGATGAAAATGTGAATTTGACCTTGAGTGACCTTGTCAAACTCAGATCAAGGTCATTAATGTTTTTTTAAATGAAAACCCTTATTTTTTATTACATATTCTTGTAGCTTATCTTGAGAGTTTTCCGAAACACTATAATAAAGTTACTTTTCGTTAAATACTTGTTAAATTATAAGACAAGACCGATCACTGATCCGGCCAACTAAGGCAAAACCGATCACTTACATCTTGGGTTAAAATGATATGGTAGGGATGAAATTTATGTCTTTACAAAATCCTCCACACAATGACGGAAATTCCTAAATTACGTTGCAGTTCTCTAGTCAAAATATGAGGATTCAAGTTTATCATTGCTAGCCATGCATAGCTATCACTGCTAATACACGCGGATTATTAACGTCATCTTCAGCATTTATTTGCTTGCGGTTTCTCTTACGGATTCTTCTACGCTCTCGTAATAAAATTCTTCATATCTGCATTGCATTTGGATGTCGTCTAAACGGATATCTATTACGATACAATCTTTCTGCTCTACAATACTTTCGTCCAGTTTCACCAAGCATAAAAATAATATCAACGATTTCACAAATCAATATATAATACACACACACACACACACACACACACACACACACACACACACACACACACACACAGATTTTGCAATAGATGGCGTTGCAGAGAAAAGATAAGGACAAACGATCTATGGGATCGATAAAACGTTCAATAAGCTTGCTTGCTAGAATAAAGTGAAATTAATTTTTTATCGAAATCGACCATCTCACACTTCTTTTTTGTGCTATGTTTCAATTGCACAAAGGGATTTTGTAATCTATAAAGCCAATTCAAAGATTCATGCCGGCTGTGATGTGTCGATAATCCCGTCAGTATTTTCAATAAAAATAGTCAACATATAACTTTGTGTTTTTACTTTAAATATATATATAAAATAGGAATATATAATATATATATAAAAGTTTTACAGTCCCATATGGACAAAATGACATAACACTTCGGATTACTTTAAAGAATAATACTGAGCTTGTAAAATTACAATCCTAACAAAAAAATCTAAGCATCAACAGTATGCGTATAATCACTTCTCACTTCGACGAAATGAGAATGAAGGACTCTGATTGGTTGATTCTTTCATACCTTACACGTTACGCAAGGAAGAAACACGATGTTTTATTTCGCCGAATATAAAAGTTTTGCAGCTTTGCATGTACAAAATGATATAGTTCCACACTTCGGATTACTTTAAGGAACAATATTGAGCTTATAAAATTACAATCCAAAGCCTAACAAAAAAGATCTAAGCATCAACAGTATGCGTATAATTATTTCTCATTACGACGACATCGTCCGTCTTTCTTTTTGTGTATTCATCCTTGTCTTTCAGAATCAGATTGCAACGCCATCTACCATAAAATCACGGCGTTGCAATCTCATTCTGATGGGGTCATATTCTGAAGCAGGCGGCGAGGGGATATATCCTGGAGCAGGTGGCGCAGAGCTATATCTTGGAGCAGACGGCGCGGAGTCATATCCAAGTTTTTTATTTTTTTTCTTTCTTTTTGCAACGCGCGCCACAATGCATGTTTCATCTCCTGCAAAAATAAAATTATTATTTTATGTATGGGTGTACGTGTGCGTGCGTGCGTGCGTGCGTGCGTGCGTGCGTGCGTGCGTGCGTGCGTGCGTGCGTGCGTGCGTGCGTGCGTGCGTGCGTGCGTGCGTGCGTGCGTGCGTGCGTGCGTGCGTGCGTGCGTGCGTGCGTGCGTGCGTGCGTGCGTGCGTGCGTGCGTGCGTGCGTGCGTGCGTGCGTGCGTGCGTGCGTGCGTGCGTGCGTGCGTGCGTGCGTGCGTGCGTGCGTGCGTGCGTGCGTGCGTGCGTGCGTGCGTGCGTGCGTGCGTGCGTGCGTGCGTGCGTGCGTGCGTGCGTGCGTGCGTGCGTGCGTGCGTGCGTGCGTGCGTGCGTGCGTGCGTGCGTGCGTGCGTGCGTGCGTGCGTGCGTGCGTGCGTGCGTGCGTGCGTGCGTGCGTGCGTGCGTGTACATTGTATTAACAATGTAATGTCACACAAATATTTAAAATACTTTACTAATTTCATATAAAAAATTTGTATATATTAGGTGTACAAAAAAATTCTGAGCTTTTTTTTTGTAAAATTCAATTTTTATTCAGAAACAAACAAAAAAATATTAATCAGCGAAATATTCCCCGTTTGCATCAACGACCTTTTGCCATCTTTCGGGTAGCTTGTGAATTCCTTGACGATAGAAGCTCACCAGCTTCGAAGCGATAAAGTCATCAATACATTTTCATATCTCTTCAAATCTCACGAAATGTGTATCAGCCAAATGATGCTGCAGCGACCGGAATAGATAGTAATCGGAAGACGCCATGTCTGGGCTATACGCTGCGTGCGGGAGAAGTTCCAAGCCTAACGCAAAGATATGGTCCTGAGTCGCTTTCGCAACATGTGGTCGAGCATTGTCATGAAGCAAGATCACTTTACGACGTCCTTGGCCAGTAAATGGCCTCTTTTCTTCTAATGCATCTCTCAAATTGGTCAATTGTTATTGGTAGCGGTCTGCCAAGATTGTTTCACCCGGTTGTAACAACTCGTAATACAACACATCTTTCCAATCCCACCAGATACAGAGCAAAACCTTCTTGGCGTGGATATTGGGCTTTGGCATCGATGTCGAAGATTGACCAAGATCAACCCATGATTTTCTACGTTTAGGGTTATCATAAAGAATCCACTTTTCATCGCCTGTAATGATTTTGTGCAGAAAATCTTTTTTCCGGAACTTTGAAAGCAATGTGAGTGCAGTGTCACGTCGACGATTTTTGTTGTCTTCGGACAATTCATGCGGAACCAATCTGCCTTCCTTCTGAACCTTTCCCATCGTATGTAAACGTACGGAAATGGTTTGCTGCGTAACGCCAAGCTGTTTTGCAAGCTCCTTTTCAGTTTGCGCAGAGTTTATATCTAGCAGTGCTTGCAATTCGTCCATTTCAATCTTTTGAGGGCGTCCAGCACGCGGTTTATCTTCAAGATTGAAATCTCCTTGGCAAAATTTTTGATACCATCTTTTACATGTAGTATGACTTACAGCGTTCTCTCCATATGCAGCACAAATCATTGCAGTGGCTTCAGCAGCATTTTTCAAATGAAACGCGAAGTGGATGGAAAATCGAATGCTCTTTTGTTATTGCCATCGTGAGCACTACTGATTTTTGAGGTTATGTGCATCAAACGCCAAACTGTATGGCATTTTAGAAGGCCAAATGTCAACGTTTTAAAACCGCAAAAGGGCGGGAAGATATATAAAATTTAAATTGTTATTTCGGTTGTATGAAATCTAAAGCTCAAAACTTTTGTGTACACCTAATATAAATTTGTATATGTTATATAAATATGCATAAATATATATTGATATATATGATATATATATATATATATATATATATATATATATATATATATAAAAAGAGTAAGCAGATATGAAAACGATATATAAATTCGATGAAGAAATTCGCAAATTGATATAATCATATGCATTATTGTTACATTTATTGTTACATTTATAATAAGCTGTTATATAATTTTATAATAAAATTTTATTCATTCTGATTTTCGTTTCTCTGTATACATTGGTAATGTTTGCTTATTCTTTTCAATTTATTCGCTATACGTTAGCAATAATGAACAATAATCAAAAGACGCTGGACCATCACACGGCGCATACCATGTGAAAGAGTATAACGATAATATTTCTATTTTCTTCTCATACGCGTCGCGAGCACGAGAGAGTACAACAATATTCCTATTCTGTACTTATGGCGCTTTGATGCGAGAAAGTAGAATTATATTTCTATTCTCTTCGGTCAACCAACGTGGCGAGTGCACATGTACGTGCACATGTTCGTCTTTTGTGTGCATGCCTCGCGCACGTGAACCCGTCGCGGTATGGTCCAAACAATCAGAATCGAGACAGAGTGTGACACGAAGTAATGTGCTCTGAGGAAAGCGCTCTTTTCATAACCATTTTATCTATAATTATATTTTTATAATTAGTGCAATGGTAAAAAATGTGTCGTCAATGTCAGAAGCGTCTATTTGGACGGTACTGATAGAAATTATAATCAGAAGCGTTTGTTCTGACGGTACTTGCAAAATGAATGCTAGAAGCGTCAGTTCTGACAGTATTGGTTATTACAAAAAAATTATTTGTAAACAATCAGAAAGACAAAAAAAATTATCAATTGCATTCTCATAAGAATAAAAAAGTCCATTCGATATTTCACATTACAGTATGATTCGAATAATAAAAATCAGAAGCGTCTATTTGAATGGTACTGATAGAAATTATAATTAGAAGCCTGTTTAACGTTACTGGCAAAAATGTATGCTCGAAATGGACGATACCGATTATTACTAATGCATTATTTGTGAACAATTAGAGAGATACCTACACACACTTGTAGGAAATAGTGGAAGAATATGCAATGTTATCGCAAAATCTAATAAAATTAAATAAATGTTTGTACTAGATATCATAGACAACTAGTCAATAGCAATAGTACAAATAGTTCCATGTCTTTCTATAGCAAAGAGTCGCTTCACAACGTATGTGCAATATATACATGTTCTCTTTGAGAAAAATACATGTAGTATCCTTCGTATCCTAGTCTATAAGGATATTGGACATAGCGAACGTCGTGAAGAATGACTATTGCATTGACATACATGTATACAATATATACATGTGTTTTCATTTATTTAGTAAAATGATAAGGTAAAAATTAAAATGAGTAAACGGAATTAGTCATGTCGATAATGTAGACTTTTTAAATTGTCGATAATATCGACTTTTTAAATTATCGATCATTACCGATATTTCTTTAATTCCGTTTAGATGGCATTAACGTACGGCCATCGGAGTTCGTCCTTTGCTTTAGGATCTCCTTAAGGGCGCCCGAAGGGGAGGGAAGGGTTCGCCTCTCGAGTAATCGGAATAATTGCGAAATAGCTGTAAAGATATGCGAAAAGATTCCTCAATTCTTTTGCAAATCTTTTCGCATATCTTTACAGCTATTTCACAACTCTTCTACAACTATTCCACAACTCTTCCACAATCTTTCATATTATCGCGCCTTTTCCGTGACTCTTCCGTAACTATTTCACATATTTTTGCGAGCACTCCTCAATCCGAAACTCTCGCAATTTTTCCGCACATCTTCGTTACAATTTCACAATTCTCTTATAATCTTTCCGTAACTCTTCCGCAACCTTTCCGCGTATCTTTGCACCTCTTTCACAACAATTCCGCAACTCTTCCATAATCTTTCCGCAACAATTCTGCAACTTTTCCACAATCTTTCCGCATATTTTTGCACCTCTTTCGCAACATTTCGCAACTCTTCCGCAATCTTTCCTCAACCATTCCACAACCACTCCGAAATTTTTCCGCAATCTTTCCGTATATCTTGCAACTCTTCTTCCCGTATATTTTTGCATCTCTTCTGCAACTCTTCTGCAACCATTCCACAACTTTTCCGGAACTTTTCTATAATTATTCCGCAACGCTTCCGCAATCTTTCCACATGTCTTTACAGCTATTCCGCAACTGTCACAACCTTTCCGCAACTCTTCCACAACGCTTCCGCAATTTTTCCGCATATCTTTATAACTATTCCGCAACTTTCGCAACCTTTTCGTAACTCTTCCGCAATCGTTCCGCACTCTTTCCGCATATCTTTACAGCTATTCCGCAACTCTCGCAATCTTTTCGCAACTTTCCCGCAACCATTCCGCAACCATTTCATAACTCTTTTACAAGCTTTCCACATATCATTGCACTTCTTCCGCAATTCTAATTTCTTTCGTAAGAATTCTGCAATTATAAGAATACTAGAACTGTAAGAATTTTGCAACTATTCCGCAATTATTCCGCAATTCTTCCAAAATTTTTTTGCATTTCTTGTATTTTTTCCGCAATTATTCCGCAACCATTCCGCAACTATTCTGCAACTCTTCCATAACTCTTTCCGTATATCTTTGCACCTTTTCCGCAAGCCTTTCGCAATTTTTCTACCTTTCTTAGCAACTTTTCTGCATATCTGCAACCAATTTGCAATTTCTTATACAATATACAAAATATTTATATTTATATATATATATATATATATATATATATATATGTGTGTGTGTGTATATATTTTATTAAATTTTAATTTTAAAATATATTTTAAATAATAAATCACAATTATCAATTTAAATTAAACGTTTTAGTGTTACAAGAATTTAATTAAAAATTATACATGAGAAGTAAACATTTAATGAAACAACCTAAACTTAGTTTAGAAAACACCTAAATTTAGTTTATTTTAAAATAATTTTTATCATCATCGATAAGCTTAACAATTTTATTATTCTATTGGAACTAATCAATCGCATTTATTGATAAATTTAACGAAAGTTGCACTAAAGTGATTGGTTAATTTTAATGGAAGAATTGATTGATTAGTTAATTGAGATATTTATGTTTCTACAATTGGTATAAATGATGTAAATACGTGATCGATCCGTAAATGAAAAAATTTACGCAGAATGAACAAAAAATAAGAAAGTTATTATTTACAATAAATTATTTAAATAATGAAAATTTAACAAAATCAATAAAAAGTTTAAAATGATATTACAAATTAATATAATAATTTTTATAAGACATATAAGATATGTCGTGTGTGTGTGTGTGTGGGGGGCGCGCGCGCGTGTGCGTGCACGTGTGCGTATGCGTGTGCGCGTATGTGTGTGTAAACTTTTAATCGATCTTGTTAAATTTTCATTATTTATTAAATAATTTATTATAAATAATAACTTTCTTACTTTTTGCTCATCTAATTGCGCGTCATTTCTTCATAATTTACAAACCGATCACAAATTTCTATCATTTATATAAAATGTAGAAATATAAACTACTATTTTATCTCAATTAACTCGACTAAGTTTTTCAATAAAATTTATCATCGCCTTGTCATTAAATTTGTCGATGAATGCGATTGATCTAAAACGTCTCTTCTTCCTCATGGCTCTTCGGATTTGATGTATTTCGCGGGATAGCATCGATCGGATATGGTCAGGATTATCGAAGAGAAATAAAATATCGAGAGTCTTTTGATTCTATATACAAAGCTCTATATTTATCGCTAATTTCATGTATTTACATTTTTACTGACTGAGTTTTGGTATGTACAATATTTACAAGTATTTGTCCGGGAATTTCGTCTTCGGTTCCGTGAAAAGTGGCGCGAATTCCGAGTGGGAATCGTATAATAGTAGTAAGTGGGGCACTATGGCGCGTCAAAACAAACCCCCACCACCTTCCCACTGGTGCCAGGGGCGTGGCCAAAAACTGGCAGCCACGTGGAAATAGAGCGTTCTGATTGGTCGGTGGGGATGAGAGATGATAATTAGGTAATTAGTGGGAGCGTTCTGATTGGTTGGCTCCGTAGCTGCCCGACGCGTGATTGGCTCTACCCATAGTGCCCCATGTGTGCGATTGTTGTCAAAATGCTAGACGAGATAGGGGAAAGGTGAGAAAGCGTCTGGAACCGATCGGAGTCCGAAAACAAAATGGCGACTGCAAAAAGAAATATGGCGGGTCTGTAAAAGGAATATATTTGTCGAGAATGGAATGCGATTTTTTGTTCACGTGGGATGGAGCGAAGAGAAGAAAACCAATTTTTTGTGGAATTTACTGGTTGTATACGGAATATGAAGAATCCCGTTTTTCTTAGGGCGAAAGGTTTCTCGGCGCCTCATAGTCGGTGAATTTAGATAAATTTCTCGACTCGTTTGACATTTTTTGTATGGGGAAATATAGGTTACGAGTGGATATAGGTTTCGAAGACATGAGATTTTCGTTGTGTAATAAGCATTATTTATCAGGTCGTATGGTATTTGACCGGAGGAAAACAGGAACAGACAGGTTCACACTAAAGGTTTCTGATGACGACGACGACGACGAACTTAAAGTTATACGAGGATTTTATCCTATCCACAAACACGCGCTCTGAAAAAATTTTCTTTCGACGTGACGATAACTATGCAGGCATACTGAAGGGAGAGAGAGAGAGAGAGAGAGAGAAACGTGTGGGTCAGGAAAGCATAGAGGTATTAGAAGACAATAGAAAAACACGCTCGCGCAGGCTTGCGTAAATGACTTTCAAAAGGAAGAGTTGTGAAAAATTTAGGATAAAGGGAGAGTTAAAGAAACGACGTAAATTTGAATTTATGTTACCAAGTATAAGTCGAATTTATTTTTCGCATATATGAATATGTTTTGTTACAGAGTTATTCTTCTTGTTACAAAATTAAATATAGGAATATTATATAAAAATTATAACTCACGATTCAATAAAATTATAGTAATAATTTCTTTAAATTTTAATGTAATTAATTCTAAAAATACAATATCAAAATATGCATCCAAAAATGGTAAATTATTTATTTGCGTTCTCACAGCAAGTTCGATATCCTTTTGGTTGCCTCGGACGGTGAGTTTGATGATATCGGCGTCGATGTTAGGTAGACATAGTTCTATCTCCTTGATCAAATAACGTGCGCACTCGTTAACAGTATCGACGGATGCTAGATGGTTTATACGAGCATCGACACATTTGACGATATTCTCCATCCCTTGAAAAGTAGCTTGTTGCATTACAACTGCAACGGAATAAGTTTTCCTTTTTTTCGACGGAGGTTGTTCCGCCGTTTTCGAGTCTGCTTGCGTATTTCCGGTATTGTTTTCTTTAGGAAAATTTTCATTTTCCTTATACGTCACCAATACAGCTTTCGCACCGTAGGCAGAGATGAAGTTGATGAATATGTTTGCAAATGTGATGGGATTTACTTTGCTTTTGCTGCTTCCGTTAAAGTATGCGCTCATGTACCGAATACTGTCTTGAAATTGCTGCCACGTGTCCGGATCAAAGCTGATTCCTTCTGCAGAATTACTACTCAATTTAACGACAGGCTCGAAGATCTTTTCTTTAGATAATTGTAATCCCACGTGTAATTTCTTCGTATGAGAGGTATTGAGAGGATACGTCGTAGAAAGCAGCAAATTTTGTTCCACATTTTGCACACAGTTCTTAAATATCTTGCGAATGTTTTCTAGTTTAGTGGGATTCGCAGCTTCTTGTTGTCCGGCCATATTACTCGATGAGAGAATTTTGAACAAAATGTTCACTTTTAACAAACGAAAACTCGGAGGGATATTTTCGAAATAGACGCTTCGAGTGTCGTTACTCGAGTGAAGCAGTGTAGCGGTATATTACATACCTATATCGCATCATCCCCTCCTTTGAAATAAATAAAAAAGTACGATTTATAAATAATATACAGTTAAACCGATTCTAGAAGATTCTAGAAGAAACGTGTATTTTCGCTTTGTCTCTGCTTTTTTTCAAGGAAAAACTTTCCTCGAATAACAGAATTATTATAGATTCGATCATGCTCGAACACACGCGAATCTTCGATGTTAGATGAGAAAAATTTTAAATAAATAAATTATTGAACATTCGAATAAACTATAATTTTACGTTGCTCTTTTTCAAGGAAAGAATTTTCTCGAATAAAGCGAATATTACAGGTTCGATCATGTTCGAACGTGTCAGGGTATTAGATGAGAAAATTTAAAAATCATCGTAAAATTATTGTAAAATCATCGCATAAAATGCAGAAACTATTTCAAGAAGAAGAAGAAAGTATCGAAATATACAATAGAAGCACGAGTAAGAAATATTTTATAAATGTTTAAAATTTGTTAATGTTTAATTTGTTAAATGTTTGAAGAAGCGAGAACTTTCCTTCCGAAAAATTTAAATAACTATTTATTTGGACGTGCTATATATCTGGCGCCATTTATACGCCGTTAGTAAACAAAAAAAGTGAAATCGAAAAAGGGTCAAGCTACAAGTAATATAAATTTTTCAAGAAAAAATGATTTATTACCTGGGCTGAGATAGCATTCCTACCCCTCGCCTTCTCGAAACTACAGGATAATTCTACAACTTTTTATAAATCTCTTTTGGAAAAGATTTTCCCTATATATAGTGCGTTTCGCGCTATCTAAAACTATTTCTGAGTTGAATTCTTTCGTGCTTTCATCTCGGTTTCGTCACGAGTGTTTTAAAAGTTTCGGCTTATTTTACGCGAATAAAGGTGTGAAAAATGGGCAGTGAAGTGATTAAAAGAAGCATAAAGTTAGCATCAATGTTAGATATTCGCATAAACGCGGAGAAATTTTTATCTCAAATATCTAACGTCTCGCTTGATGCCAACTATCTGCTTTTTACACGTTTTTGCTGCGAATGTTCTGATACAATATTGGGAGTATTGTATCAGCTAGGATATTTTGATACCGACGCGCATTTACTCCGGATTGCCGGAGAAGTAATTGAAACGCGACGTGCGGTTGGACACGAAGAGAAAGATGTGGGTGGTCACATCCAGAATCTCCTCTCTCACCTTCACAATGGTAAGTGACTCTATTATTTTTATAAAAGTAACTCATATATCAAACTAACGATTTATCTAATTTTTAATAATAAATTATAGTAAGAAATGCACGGCAAAGAATCACTGCTGTGGTGAATCCGCTCACGTAAATTCGAAGGCGACGAGCGGAGGACGAGATAGAAGCAGGTCCAGCACGTAAGCAATATTATTAAAAACTAGACGGGAGTAATGTTAAAAAATAAAAATTTTCCAAGATTAAAATATTAAATGTTTTTAGGAAGGGCACGTATTGAACCTGCGCAGGAATTAGAGGAGGAGGTGCCAGAAATTATTCAGCTCTCATCTGGTAAGTTTGCATTTTTAAATAAATAATTTTTAAAACAAATAATAAAAAATTAGAAAATCTTAATACAACTTTGTTTTTAGATACGGAAGTAAGTACTCCCGATCAGCGAGTGTTTTCACCCGGTAAGTCGATAGAGAGAAAATATTAATTAAAATACATAATATCTTTATTGATTAAGGTAATAATATTATTATCGAAAATAAAAATTTACGATATTTTTTTCTTAGAATACGACCACATGTACTCCCCCGTAGTTCCTGGAGAGGGAATTTGGAACGATGAAGAAGGGGAAGAAGAAGAAGAAGAAGAAGAAGAAGAAGAAGAAGAGCAGCAAGAAGAAGAAGAGGAGGAGGAGGAGGAAGCGGAGGAGGAGGAGGAGGAGGAGGAGGAGGAGGAGGAGGAGGAGGAGGAGGAGGAGATGGAGGAACGCGAGGGAGAACCCGAAGGGGAAGAGGAAATTAGAGAAACACCGCCTGGTATATAATCTTTTTTCTTACTTTTCACGATTTATGTTCGTATTCAATTTTAAATTATCGAATTTTTTAATAGGAATTCCTCCCAGCCCTATTCTCCATGTGAGAAGAAGACGCTAACGATAAAAGGCGAGTTACCTCGGAAAAATACTCATGTTTACTAAATTAAATACGAACATAATATTTTAAGCAAACTCAAAGTATTTTCTATAAAATATGTTTCTAATTTTTTTGTAACTTTTGCACAGAAGCGAGCAATAAAGAGCCGCAGCGTGGAGGAGGGCTTCCACCTCGGGAAAATTTGGAGGAGGGGGAGGTGGAGGAGGAGCAGGAAACAGCAGGCGAAGAAAGAGAAGAGGAAGAGGAGGAGGAGGAGGAGGCGCTGGCAGAGGAAGGAGGACAAGTGGAAGAGGAGGAGGAGGAGGAGGAGGAGGAGATGACGGGAGAAGAACAAGTGGAAGAGGAGAGGGAGGCCGAAGAGGAAAGGGAACAAGAGCGTGTTGGTCACAAGGTCAGAAATTTTAATCATTTGTTATTAATCGGGGAAAATTCGCGCCGCTTTAGAAATTTCGCGATATTAGGAAGAGAGGCGATATTCCGTGTGCGTCCGCTACCCGAAGGAGTCAATGTCTATAATTGGCTTGAAAACGCGTTCGCGGAAATTCATGCCTACGCGTTACATACCTCCGAACCGCACGATTATGTGGGATTTTCATTCGATTCGGAGGATTTAACGCACGGCCCGGCGGGATTATCGTTTCGACCGGCCCGCGACTTAACTCGCGAGGACATTTGGCGCCTCGTGAGTTCAGTAGCGCAAAGTGCCGGAGGTCTCGATATCGCGCGGGATTTTAACGTACGCGTTTTCAATGTCGCGGTACCCAGAGGTCGCGGACGCGTTTCAAATAAGCTCACACGGGAAGACGTTGCGAAACGTTCGATTTTATCAATCCCCAATTCCGATAATCTATGTTTTCCCCGCTCTCTCGTGACCGCGCAAATTTATCACGAACGCGGTACGTTGCGTGCGGGGGAACTTCACGAGCGGTGGAATGTGGTAAGATACCAGAATTCCTCGTTACAACGCGAACTCGCGTTGGATTTGACGAAGAGAGCTGGTGTCGCCATTCCACCGGAGGGTTGCGGGATTCGGGAAATAGAATGTTTCCAACGCTTTCTCGCCGCATCTAATATAGCTATTATTGTTTATAATTCTATTACTTTTGGACGCGGCGAGAAACCCTCATTTGACGAAAGCACGGTACTCGCCTCTCTAGAACGCGAACCTTTATATCGGCTAAATATTCTATATAACGAGCAACATCGCCATTATAGTCCAATTTTAAATTTAAAAGCAGCCGCGGGGAGTAGAGGGGGGTATTGTATTCCATGTAATATCGGGTATCGCGAGGAAAGGGGTCACCGCTGTTCAAATAAATGTTCGCGTTGTAACAACGTGCCGCCGTGCGATCAACGCGAAATCGTGGAACTCGTTAGGTGTGAGAGTTGCAAACGTTTGTTCTACGGAAACGCATGCTTCGAACATCATCGCGCGACAAAGTCGTATGACGGTAAAACTCCGACGAGCGTTTGTAACACCATTCGTCTCTGCGAAGGATGCGGGCGGGTTGTAAAAACGACAAAAAAACACGCGGCGTTTCTTTTTGTAAAATCTGCAGTTTGCAAAAACCCGTAAACCATCTTTGTTATATGCAGCCTCTCTCTCGCGAAGACAGATCCTCCGTTGTTGAGTGCGGCGGGGATTCTTCTGTATTTGCGAGAGAGAGCGAGCAGAAGAACTCAGGTGAGCGGAAATGCAAAAAGGGACGAGCGGCATTCGTGTTTTATGATTTTGAGACACGCCAAGACCAATCACTCGAGGGAACCGAAATAAAAATTCACGTCCCGACTCTGCGTGTCGCGCAACAGATTTGCGATTCGTGCGCGGAGATAGATGATTTGTCGGTGCGATGCGAGTGGTGCGGAGTACGCGAATTTGTTTTTCGCCAAGATCCGGTAAAACAATTTATCGAATTCGCAACACGCCCTACAAAACATTATTCACGTATTATTTGCATAGCGCATAACGCGAAATCGTTCGACGCGCAGTTTATCCTTCGGCACATTGTAGAAAATTATTCCGGATTAGAACCTCGCGTAATTTTAAACGGCACAAAAATTATGGTCCTAACAGCGAATCGCACGAAATTTATCGACAGTGTTAATTATATGCCAATGCGTTTGTCAGAATTACCGAAGGCCTTCGGGTTACCGGATACTTGTGACAAAGGTGTCTTTCCGCACTTATTTAATACTGTCGATAATCAAACTTATGTCGGTCCACTACCCGATGTTCGCTATTACGCGCCCGAAACCATGCGAACAGAGGAACGCGAACGTTTTCTCGCGTGGCACGCAGAAATGTCGGGAAAAAATGTAATATTCGATTTCCAGCGTGAAATATTGTCGCACCGATGTTGATATCCTTCGCCGAGCATGCATGGCCTTCCGAAAAATATTCTTGCAGCGAGGAAACGTGTGTCCATTCGAGGAATGTACAACTATCGCTTCGACGTGCATGAGAGTTTTTCGGAAAAACTTTTTGCGCGAAGGAGAAATAGGAATCATTCCTTCGGGTGGATACAGGTTTAAAGATAACCAGTCGCGCAAAGGCACGCAATGGTTAATTTTGAAGGAACGTGAGTTAGGTCATCGGATAATTCACGCGGGGCGAAGACGCGAGTATCGTTTAGCGGAAGGCATGCTCGTCGACGGATATTACGAATGCGAGAATGGTGGTGAGACGCGGCGTCACGTCTTGCAATTTCACGGTTGCTTTTTTCACGGATGCCCGTCTTGCTATCCATTAAATCGCGATAAAACGCTCGAAAATTTTAACGACACGTTTGACGCGCGTTACGAACGAACGGTTGCAACGTCTTGGCGATTACGTCGTCAAGGATATATCCTAACGGAAAAATGGGAGTGCGTTTTCGACGAAGAAATGCGCGAGAATCGAGAGATGCGAGAATTTCTCGAAAATCACCCCATGGTGCAAATCCCACCTCTCGATCCTCGCGATGCATTTTTCGGCGGACGCACCGGCAATATCGCGACTCGATACGAGATTACGGGCACCGAGAAGATACGGTACGTAGACGTATGTTCTCTGTACCCGTATGTACTCAAGACCGGAGTTTTCCCAATTGGTCACCCGGATATTTATGTGGGCGAGGAATGCGCCGATTTAATTGGAATCGCGCCAAATTTTAATTTTACTCCGGTCGAGGGTCTCGTACGTTGCCGAGTACTCCCCCCACGTGATCTCTTCCATCCTGTACTACCGTACCGCGTGCGCGGTAAATTATTATTTGCTCTTTGCCGTACATGTTGCGAATCATTTTCTCGCGACGCGTGCACTCACGACGATCCTGCGGAGTTCGAGGGCACATGGGTGTCCTACGAATTACGCAAAAAGGTTATCTCGTGACGCGGGTAGACGAAATTTGGCAGTACAAATCTACGCGTTATAACCCCGAAACGCAACAGGGAGGGTTGTTTACGGAATACATCAACACTTTTTTACAACTGAAACAAGAGGCGAGTGGGTGGCCGAGCGAATGCAACGACGATGTTGCTAAAGAACGCTACCTGAGGGAGTATGAAGCAACCGAAGGTATCGTTCTCGATAAAAGCAACATCGTACGTAATTCCGGCTTACGCTCCGTCGCCAAACTCTGCCTTAATTCGTTTTGGGGGAAATTCTGCCAGCGGAGTAACCTGCCGAATACAGAAATAATAAGATCCCCTCAGCGTTTCGCCGAATTGCTGTCGAGTCCCGAACACGAGATAGTCGGTGTATTGCCCGTTAACGAGGATGCGATATACGTTTCATGGCGGTTAAAGAGCGAAGCGGTGGTACCTTCACCGATAACTAACGTGGTGATAGCGGCATACACGGCGGCACAGGCGCGATTAAAATTATACGAGTATTTGGAAAAGTTAGATCGTCGCGTATTATATTATGATACGGATTCCTGTATATATACGAGCAGCGGTGATCCCGAGGAGTACGAACCGCGTACAGGTAATTTTTTGGGTGACATGACCGACGAACTCGAGAGTTACGGGCGTGGTAGCTTCATCGAGGCGTTTGTCTCTGGCGGACCGAAATTTTACGCGTACGTGGTACGTACACCGGACGCACGAAAATACGAAATATGTAAAATAAAGGGGGTTAAATTGAATTTTGAAAACTCGAGACTGCTTAATTTTAAGAGTAATTATAATTTATTATTAAATAGGGAAAAAGAGGAGGAGGAAGAGATAAATCTACGATTTAAAACAATTCGCCGCACCGCGTTTCACGAAGTAATAACGCGAAACGAGGTGAAAACGTGTGCACCTGTTTTATTAAAACGCAGATTTATCGACAATCTTCTTTCTTATCCCTATGGTTTTACGATATAATATTTTACTTAAAATTAAGTTAGATTAAGGCTCGGATTTTCCTCGTCCTCCCACAAATGTAAATATGTACAGAATATGTATACGGAATAAATATGATTGTAAAAATTAAAATTATTTTTATTTTAGTTATAGTTTATTTTAGTATTAAATTTAAGAAAAAAAATGCGAAATTTGAAAAATGTATATTGCACGGTTTCGATTAGAAAATGTAAAATTACCAATGTAAATTTGCGTTTAGTTATTAAGAAAAAATATAATAAAAATATTTATTTCTCTAATCGTAGGAAAAAGGATAATAAAAATTTTATAAAATTAAATTTTTAAATCCAAATTTTTCCCACTTTCCTATAATTTTCACATAACTTTCTTTTATCGCTAATTTTTATATAGAAAATATTTTGAATTTATAATAGAGAATCATTAAAATATTTTGTAAAATATCTTTTAAATTATAATCTTAAATTATAATCGCATAAGTTACGATTTTTAAATTTGTAAAAGAAAAAGTTAGGAAGAAAGCCAAAGAGAAAAAGAAGTTAGGAGAAAAGCCAAAGAAAATATAAGTAACTTGATGAAGGGCTCGGGATATAAAACATCCACGAAAATACGACCGGGTCAGTTTCCCTTCGGAGGGCACGACGCACGCACCGCTAAATCCGGGAGAAGCGCGGTTCGTAAACGCAGACAAGCCGGTAAAAAAAAGAAATCATCAAAAATTGGCGTGAAAAAAACGATTAAAAAAAAAATCATCGAAGAGGAAAGCGGGCAAAATTAAAAATGCAACGAAACATCGACGAAATAGCGGGAAAAAGCGCACCGTATCCGATATATTCGCTTAACCGAGGCACTTTGCAAATTTGTGCGATATGTCCTTTCTTCATACCCACTCGAGCGAGTGTTTAAAGAGCGAGCTCGATCTTTTCAGTTTACCTCCTACTCAAACCAGTATCGAGAATTCGCAATGGGTTTATTACAAACCGGTGACCTCGCTCGCGGACGACGCGCCTATAGAATTCGTCGTACCCGGGCACGGAGAAGATTATCTAGATCTCACGCATACCATGCTAAGCCTTCGCGTACGAGTGGAAAGTTTACCCGGTCCTGGAACATCGACAGCAGGAGGAGGAGGAGGAGGAGGAGGAGCAGGAGGAAACAAAGTAGGCCCTGTGAATCATCTACTACATTCGATGATCAACCAGATCGACGTGTACTTCAATCAAAAACTCGTATCACCCCCAAACAACGCCTACGCGTACCGCGCGTACATCGAAGCATTGTTAAATTATTCTTCACCGGCAAAAACTTCCCATCTGACTTCCTGTCTATGGGACACGGACGAGCCCGGTTATATGGACGCGTTATTAGAATCGGACAACCCCAATCACGCTCTCGTGAAACGCGCCCGATACATCCAAGGAGAACGTTCGGTAGATCTAATAGGTCATCTTCATTGCGACGTCTTTAATCAGGATAAATTTTTAATTAACGGAGTGGAGGTTAGAATGAGACTTGTTCGCTCGAGAGATGCGTTTTGCCTCATGGAAAGCAGCTCAACGTCGAAAATACGCATTCTAGATGCTAGTTTACTCATAAGAAGAGCAAAAATAAGCCCCGCAGTGTTACTCGAACATGCGAGAATGCTGAGTAAAACAACCGCCAAGTATCCTCTGACGCGAGTCGAAGTTAAAACATTCACGATTCACGCCGGAGTGGTAGGAGAATCGATTGATAACGCGATACTCGGGCAACTTCCAAAACGAGTAATAGTCGGATTCGTCGATAACAAAGCGTTTAACGGCGACAGAAAGTTAAATCCATTTAATTTCAAAAATTACGGCATAAATTTCTTCTCGCTATATGCCGATGGCGTGCAAATTCCGAGTAGACCGCTGCAACCGAATTTTTCAAAAGACCATCCGCTCTCGTCGAGGCTTATAACACCCTCTTCTCAGGAACAGGCATCCATTTTCTAAATGAGGGGAATTCTATAAGCAGAGAAGATTATGCCAAAGGTTTCACGCTTTTCGCTTTCGATCTCACTCCCGATCTATCGGCAAATTGCGCTGGACATTGGAATCTTGTCAGACATGGAAGTTTACGATTAGAGGTGCGATTTGAAAAAGCTATTACCTCAACGATTAATTGTATCGTTTACGCAGAATTCGATAACGTGTTAGAGATCGATTCCTCGCGTCAAATTATCATTGATTTTAGCGGCTGAGACATACTCGAATTTCCCCCTCCCACCGTTATCTATTTTTCATTTCTATTTCTTCGAAAGCTTAACAAAAAGTAGCCGCAGTTTTGCTTTAGACGCGAACGTTGTCACTTCGTGCAAAATAAATTGAAAGTATATTCTACGCATCATAGATATAGTTATCGATATACAAGGTTTCCGCGACGCTGAGAGAAAGTTTATGCCGAAGGAAGTAGCGGTTGTCGCCATTAACGAAGCATTCATAAGTCACTGCATTATGATGCCTCCATATCCATTTGTCGAATTACCCGAAAAATACAGACGAGAAAACAACTGGCTCTCTCGAAACTTCCATGGGATCGAGTGGTTTGACGGAACAGTCAATTCCAAACATTTCATGGTGGAACTATGTGAAATTGCACGGCAAGCGCGTTACATATACACCCGTGGTCGAGAGAAGATACATTATTTGGAAAATACACTCGCAAGAAACGTATATAATCTAGAAGGAATCTCTCCTGCTTTCAAAAACCTGTCGGAAGGCGAAGAGCATGAATTGCGCTGCGGTCATCACGGGTTTCAGCGAAATTCCGACAAATTTCATTGCGCGTTACGCAATGCATGCAAATTGAGATACTGGATGCAATCTCAAGAAGGGAACTGCTACATAAACAGCACTAATTCTTTTACCAATGAAAGTTCCGATGACAGTGATACGGAAAGCGAGGTTTTTACAATAAAACAAAATTTTCCGAATCTCGTTACGTGGAGAAATAAGAGATTAGAAAAAGAACAAGCGAGGTGCGAACAAATAAAAGCCGAGAAAGAAGATCTATCGAAACTCAAGTGTGAAAAAAAGGAAGCTTCTACCCTACAATCCTCGCAAGAGGATAAAAATATAACGACACCGACGAGCCAAAAATCAAGTCAAATATCATTCCACACCGCGGAAGATGAATTCGCTCGAAATCTTACGAGCGTTGCATCATCTCAGTATCGGACATGCGGGTGTGTATCCTGCCGACAGAATCTCGAGGGTGTGGACGAAGTCGACGGCCATCGTCGCGAACACTGATAATCACGATCGTCCTAGACAACACTGGGTTGCTTTCTACCTAGACAAGCACGGAGAAGGCACGTATTTCGATAGCTACGGACTACCGCCCCTGGATTCCAGATTCAATCTGCGACTTCGACGAAACTCTACTACTCATAAATGGAACATCACGCGATTACAGGGCACATTTTCTCAGACCTGCGGACAATATTGCTGCGTATTTCTTTATTATTTGTCTCGCGGTTATAAGCTTAAACAATTTCTCAAAATATTCAGCGAAGATTACGAAGATAATGATAAACTAATCGTACAATTATTTCGTAAAATCTTTCTTCGTGGAAAAAAGAAATGTGAAAAATCTCATGTAACGTGCTGTCATATACAAACTTGTACTTTTAAGAACAATTAAACATTAAAGAAACACTATTATGGTATAATTTGTATAATGATATAACAATAAATCTAATTTTTGTAACATAAATTCCTTGTCCATTTTACTTTGTTTCCCACAGATTTAAAACCAATTTTAGCCACATAATTCCAAGCTAGAAATATCTAATCGTTTTTAAATATTTTACGTTTGTTTACCGTAGAATTAAGGAACATAAACTCGCTAGTGTATAACTCCAAATGTTAGAAAAATCTAGAGTTTACATCTAGAAAATTTTTTCAATTTCCGCGTGTTTGTCTCAGAATAAAAGCTTCGTATAACTCCAAATTCGACGTCATCGACGTCAGAAATATATAGTGCGAATCTGTCCGTTCCCGTTTTCCTCCAGCCAAATACCGTACGACCTGGTAAATAATGCTTATTATACACCGAAAATCTCATGTCTTCGAAACCTATATCCACTCGTAACCTATATTTCCCCCATATAAAAAATGTCAAACGAGTCGATAAATTTATCTAAATTCACCGACTATGAGGCGCCGAGAAATCTTTCGCCCTAAGAAAAACGGGATTCTTCATATTCCGTATACAACCAGTAAATTCTACAAAAAATTGGTTTTCTTCTCTTCTCTCCATCCCACGTGAACAAAAAATCGCATTCCATTCTCGACAAATATATTCCTTTTACAGACCCGCCATATTTCTTTTTCGCAGTCGCCATTTTGTTTTCGGACTCCGATCGGTCCCAGACGCTTTCTCACCCTTCCCCTATCTCGTCTAGCATTTCGACAACCAATCGCACATGGGGCACTATGGATAGAGCCAATCACGCGTCGGGCAGCTATGGAGCCAACCAATCAGAACGCTCCCACTAATTACCTAATTATCATCTCTCATCCCCACCGACCAATCAGAACGCTCCATTTCCACGTGGCTGCCAGTTTTTGGCCACGCCCCTGGCGCCAGTGGGAAGATGATGGGTGTTTGTTTTGACGCGCCATAGTGCCCCACTTACTACTTATAATAGATTCGGCTCGCGGTCAGTTTCGCGAATTCGGCGCGTTCACGGTAGCCGCGGCGCGGCGCGGGTGCGAGAAATCTTCGGCGCGCTTGCTATGACGGATCAGCTGTTCGTGCGTTTCATCGTGCGTATTGTCAGTTTGAGGTTTTGTGCTGTGGTCTTTGGAATGCAAGAAGCTCCCTGCTTTTTGACCGTCAGCGGCGGAAGGTGCGCACAAGAATTTGCTTTTAGAGTTCAGATTGAGAAGCTCCTCAATCTGTGATACAGCTTGTACGCTGTGGATGAAAGGAGCGATCGGCCAGAAGCTCCTGGCGCGATAGGAAGCGCCCTAGATCGCTTTGTGTTGGACAGGACTGGAAGTGTCGAGAGCAGTACTGGACGTCTTACTGTCTCGCCGGTGATAGTTTTTGATCATCCATCGGAGTCGTTTAATATACCCGAGTTGGCCGTCGGTCGGGAGTAGTCGGGTACTGGTCGGCCGAACTCGGGTCGGAATAGTTCCGGGGGATGCTCTCGCCGGAATATTCGCGATAATTTGCCGACCGCGCTCGATTATTCCGAAGATGTTCGGTGGCGCGGTCGGCAGCAGGGCCGGCGGCGGTGGCCTAATCGGTGCGTGTTTATTCACGCTCTGCGCACGTGAAGCCGTGTGCTCTCCGTTTCGCTTCGTCTGATATTCGATGTGATTTTCCGACAGTGGAATCGCGGAAGGATCGCCGTGTCAATGCCCCGCCGGTTGATCGGTTGGGGACCTTTAATATTATTTAAACAATGGGGGGAGGAGTCAGGTGTCGTTACAGATCAATTCCAATAAAGTCATTAAAATTACTAAATTAATCAATGATGATGAAAATTATTTTAAAATAAACTAAATTTAAATGTGTTATTAAAAATTAACTTCTGATTTATAATTTTATGTTGATTTCTATTATATTAAATTATTTATATTCATAATTACGATCTCTCATGTTAAACAATATTCTTAAAAAAATAAAAATAAAATTTCAAGATTCATATCTTTGCATCTGAGAACTTTTTATTTTTACAGTTGTATGTACAAGATTTATCATCATGTTATAATCATATAGCAAAAAATGAAATATATATATTATTTATAAAATACTTAAAACGCAACAAAATAAATGACATCACAACAAACTTACTTTTTATAAAAGTATGTCTGTTTGATTTTAAGGTTGCTTTGTATTTAAAAATATCACTTTATTTAAAATATATAGCAGAACGCGTAGCAGAATGGCATATATTGTGCAATATTGAAACTATTTTGGAATTTTAGTAATTATTAGTTAGAAAAATATATGTTTAATAAGACATTATTATATGAAGCATCAAATCCTTTATAATATATAATTATTAGGTCTTATTTTTTGAAACTTTGAAATTCTATTATTTGGATTTTAGTTTTTAAGAATTGTAAAATAATTTACATAACTTGACATTAATTATTGATTGATATCAAATCTGTTATACAAATGGTATACATGGAATTATTTAAGTAATATAATACTTAAATTAGGTACATATTATTTCAATTAAGTCAGGCACGTAATGCAATTTTATGATACCATTATTTTAAAAAAGAAATTAGAACTACTGTTACTGTGTCCGAGGGACTTCAAGAATTCTTCTCTTTCAGAAAAAGATAACGGCTGCTAATCAGAAAATGAAGCGCTTCGAATCTAGAGAAACCCTAAATAAATACACAAAAATTCCTCTCGAGATACATCTCACTATCAAAAAAAATAATTCTTGTGATAGACAGCTTTGTCGGCACCGACAAGTTTATAACATACCAATAAAAATAAAAAATATTAATAAAAGCAAATTCCTAACGGATAAGAAACGCGCCGGATCGTTCGAGGGCGACACCCCCCAAATTGATGGGGAAACTAAGGAAAACGCCAATCAAGAAGAAACGATTAGCGGCCGTTGGCGGACACACCAATGAATGATTGAGGGTGTAAAATGACGGGAAAATTTTCACTAACTAATTCCATCATTCGCTAGGAAATCTGGAAATATAAAAACAACCACAATTCACAGAACACCGCTCCCCTCTTTCTTCTATACTCACAATTTTTCTAAACTATCATTTGACAAGCAAACGCGGAAATCCATCACGCCCCCAGATATTCCCACCCCTTCGGAACCCTTTAAAAACCGCGACTTGGAGCGGATCGCTCTCTTCTCTCTTTACATCGCCTCACGTTTTGACGGACGGGACCATCCGAGGTTGTCGCCAATTTTTTCAGTTAGAATCTGTGCGCGATACCTTTATTTACATGTGATACGATCTACGATCCAACGTAGGCACCACACTTCTCGCCCATCAGCGCCCGCCACGACAAAAGTAAGTCCATTTTTATTATCTCTTTCCCGCGAAGATTGGCTGTTTGGTTTGCGATCTTGACATAATTGCTTTCTTAAAACTCTTCAACATTCCAAATGGGCAAACCGCCGATTAATTCGGTGAAGCCTCCCCCGATTCCCCAACATTCCCACCCGGCAAGCCGTTGATTGATTCGGTGAAGCTGTCTTATCACGATTCCTCAATTCTTTTATCACTCTCACTTCACTCTCTCTCTCTCTCTCTCTCTCTCTCTCTCTCTCTCTTTCTCTCTCTCTCTCACCTAACTCTTGTATTTATATAGTGAACCAAACGAACGCCATCCCGAACAAACGAACGAAACGGGCATTACGACACCGTCGGGAGAAGCTCAACAAACGAATTCGTCGCGAAACCGGACACGCTGAGGAACTCGCGGAGCGCTTAATCGAAGTAGAGCCGAGACTCTCTGACATCTCTCTACGCCACCGCCCTCCGCTCCGCGACAGACTTTGAAAAACAGTGCACTCCAGAGCACTTCGACGTGGAAAAATTCTACGACCTCGTCCGTCAATTTCCCCGCTCTCCCACCCATCCACCTCCTGGGACCTTTTACATTAAAAGAAAGTTTAGACCCGACAGCTTTTGGGATCAAATCTCAAGACACCAAGTTCACGATATTATCCCTATGTACATTTCCCGTGAGCCTCTTCCCTACCTTGTTCCAGTGAAGGCTTTCCGCAGCGCTCATCCTAATCCCCCGTCACATCTGCAATCCGATCTCATCGATATGCTCGCGATTACCAATTTTTTGCCTCAATTAGAACAATTGGGAATATAGATATCAGATTTTTTTTTGTTATTTATTATTATTTGAAGTTCTATGTATAAAATTTTTGTAACCAGTACTTCCATATTCAAATGTACACAGTAAAATTTGCGCCACTTCGAAGAATCTTAGAATTAACATATTGTATTCCCTTTTTTTTTATTATTAAATCATAGTTAACTCGAATTCCGTCTCGATTTATTTACCAAAAACTTGACCCCGAACCGTTCACGGCTCCCTGAGGATCGCACGAGATCCATCCCTGGTAAAAGAGATTCGATTCTCTGACCTAAAACGGATCACCGATAGCGCTGGCGCAGGTAAGGGTTATAACGTCATCGCTGACCCGATTCCTGTCCCCTTAACGCGCGTTCGACTCACGGATCGATCTCACGATGTCGATTTGTGAGAGCAACAAAGGTTCCGTGCATCCACCCGAGTTTTCCTCCTCCTGACGGAAGATATTACCTTTCCTCTAGAACCTCGGACGTAACACTACTGTCATTTGATTTTTAGAATAAGAAGACTTTAATAGGAATATAAAAATATGTATCACACGAGTTTTCTTTTTTTAAAAACAGTATTTGTATATTAAACCTTCAAGATGATGTAACTATAACTTGGCGCCATTTTTTGATCAAATCTTTTATGCAAATGATATTGATTATTAGAGTTGAATATTACATTACATATTATTTGATTACATTATACATAAGATTACGTAATTTTGTAATATAAACAGAAAAATTCTGAATGAAACTGAAAAATTTTGGATTAAAACAGAAAAATTCTTGGAAAGATATGTGTCAAATTTTATTCTTATTTTTTTAAAAAGATTGAACTTTCCAGATAATGTAACTATAACTTGGCGCCACTTTTTTGATATCAAATCTTTTATACAAATGATACATGTTATTAGAAGTGAATAATATATATTATATATATTATCATTAAACATCAAACATAAGATAATGTAATTTTGTAATATTTGGATTGAAATAGAAATACTTTTAAATATAAAGATATATACTTCAATTTTATTTTTTTAAGAAGATATAAGTGGCGCCAGTAAGTAATAACTTTTAAAATAGCTGTTATTACTTGGGTTGAAAGGAAAAGCTTTCAATTGATACTCACGGGTTTTATATTTTAAAAGCAATTGTATATTGAACGAGATAATGTAAAATTATAACTTGATGCCACTTCTTTGATATCAAATTTTTTATACAAATATTAGAATTGAGTATTATATATATTAGAATTGAATATTATATATTCAAACATTAGATATAAGATTGCGTAATTTTGTAAATATAAACGAATATAATAAACTTTTACATACACACTACGCATACACTTTATATAGATACGTCGCGTAAAGATAATCGATATAACGAATGTAAATATAAATATTGATAAGTAACATGACGGAAAAATAAATGTATAAAAATAAATAAATAAATGTAAAAATAAATAAAATAAACGATAATGGATATAAACGGATAAAATCAACAATAGAGAATAAATACAAGCTCAAATAAAATTAACGATGCTAAAAAAAGTGTAAATAAATAAAATCAACGATGATAAATAAATAAATAAAACCAACAACGAAATATAAATAAATACATATTTATAATTTATAAGGGCAGGGCGGAGAGGCTGCAACATCAAACGGTTGTCTCATTGGAAATCTTGCCCAATGAAGTCCGCGGTTATTTGCGCTACCCTGTCCCGCATCATGGCACCGTCTACCAGGAAGAATAGCTCCAGTTGATATAAACGAAGGTCACTATATAAAGGAGATGGCATCAGCACGCTTCACGGAGAAGCATGTAGTCATGCTCTTCCGTGAAGCGTGTTATATGCTTGATGCTCATCTCACGCGTCGGTTCCGGGCACGGCTATCGGCGGTCTCGTCATCGTCCTGTCGACGAGACTTGACCCTCGGCTCATTGACGGACCCGCTTCACTGAGAAGCAACATCGCAGTCTCGGCGGCGGTCGTGATGAGTCTGTTCGCGGCGGTTGCGGCCTTGGCGGCATTGGCATTGGCGGCGGTGGCATTGATGGTAGCAGCAACGTCGGCTCCCCGGTTGGCCCGGTGTGGCGATAGCGGATCGCGGCGTCGAGCACGGCATTGATCGCGACGTTTCTGGAGTCGATGGCATCTCCGACGACGCGTAACTCGATGTCGTGGCGGTTGTCGATTTTGGCGGTACGAGATCTGTGCATAGCCGGAAAGACCCTCTGAAAAGAGAGCCTTCGCTCCGGCTAGATGGGCAGATTGTCGTTTCGGCGGCGGTGTGCGCGGACGTAGAAATGTGGCGGCCACGTATATTCGCCGCAACGCGTGGCGTTCGCGTTAGTTTGTCCCTGAGACTCGCTGGTAATGACGACGACGATGGTGGTAGTAGTGGTGGCGAGAAATCGAGATGGCTCGGGGAGGGAGAAGGTGGGTGACGGTCGGCGAGGGCCCCTGTCGCTCGCTGTATCGCCCGAACCGTCGCATCGATGTCTATAGCGCCGCCATACGTCCTAACAGACACCCAATAATGAGGATCGGTCTTGCCTTCGACCAATGCGGCGGGAATGATTCGTACATGCTTGCAAGGAGTCGCATCCAGATGCCCCCGCCGGCAGAAGCCGGCCCTGTTTTCAGATTCGAGAGTCGA
>JAECZD010000055.1:72500-274022 GCA_024349325.1 Pogonomyrmex californicus
GTCGGCGTGGTGATGGCGGATCGCAGCGTAGAAAACCCCGAAGCGTAGCCCGAGATTGTTGACAGGGCTTTTCGCCTACGCGTAGCCGAAGAAAGACCCTCCGAAAAGAGAGTCTTTGCTCCAGCTAGGCGGGCCGATTGACGCTTCGGCGGCGGCGGCGGCGTGCGCGAACGTAGAAATTGCGACGAATCCACGTCAATTCGCCGCAATACAACGCGCGGGGTTTGCGCTAGTCGTTTATCCATCGCCGTCGGTAACGACAACGACGACGATGGTGGTGGTGGTGGTGGCGGCGACAAATGCGGCAGGCGGACCTTAGTCGCTGGCTTTATCGCCCGAGCCGTCGCATCGATATCGACGACGCCACCATACGGTGGCGTGATAGCCACCCAATATTTAGAATCCGAGATTTTACCCTCGATCACTGCAGCGGGAATGATCCGTACGTTTTCACGTACGAAATTACGCCATTCCCGCAGCAGAACTACGGCGGCGTCGCTCGGCAGGATCGCCGCGATGACCCTGCATATCGCCGATTTCGGCCGGGCGATAATTTTCGCGGCTACAGTATCGGCGTTAAATCGCCGCCGCCGCCTTATTCGAATCGTGGGGGGGTTGAGCCCACGATCGTTTTTTAATTGGTCCGCGAGGAAACGAAAAAAAAATGCCGGATAGATGTTCAGCATTTGCCGGCATGTTTCGGCCGGATAATCGTAGTGGGCAACGTCCACACGTGGCGTTCGTACGCCCATGTGGCGAAGCATACGCCGATGTACAAAACGGAATCGTCGCGGGGCGCGATGCCCGCTAGTCTCATTTCATGCCGTACCTGCCATACCGTCCGTATGCAGGGCGATAAGGCGGAGGGGCACATAGGGGCGTATAAAGGGAAAACGAATGGCGCGTCGTCGCGCAATGGCGTGACGCGGACAAGGCCGCCTCGCGCACGCGCCATTTCGCTTCCCCCAAACATATGACGGGCGGTTGCGTAATTGTAGGCGAAACTCCTGCCGTGGCAGAAGTAATAGAGACGGAATTTCGCTATTATGCACTGCCTCACCGTCGCGATCGGGACATCGTCTAGCGTCTGCAACGCGCAGACGTTGTGCGTTTTGATAATGTTGCGCAAAAATGCGACATCCGTCTCGATTGATTGGTCGCAATATCGCGACCAATTGGTGAGGCGGTACACCAAATCGCCCGCCAATAATGCCCCACTTCCTCGATCCTCAATGCCGGCATGTTCCTCGTGTATCGGCTCGTGTACGTCAGGATATTGCGAGTGTGCTGCAGGGCGGCAGCCGCTACGCCCTGCGCCCTCGCCTCCCAATCAGCCTCGAAGAACCGGCACAAAAGGACGATGGCCAAGAGGGACATCTGCGCCGGCCTGGCGCTCTTCGCCGCCAGATTGTATGCTTGCACGTACGTTACCCGTGAGTCACTTTCGAGGGAACAATATTTTCTGAAATATCCATAATTGGAGAGGAACCCGACGCGGTACCTCTCAATTTGCCTCCGGGTAACGTACCCGGCTCGCGACCGTCCAATCTTATAACTAACGCGTCCCCGTCGAGAGCGCGGAGCACGTCAGCACCGTGGATCTGTACCACGTCGTATGTACCACACATCTGTACAACATCCACGTCTGGATGTGTGATACGTTGCGCATGGCCGACAAAAGTCGGAGGGTGGCGTCAGCGGGGGCGCGAATGCCATGGTGGCACCGGTAGAACCCGCACTCGCGTTTGAGGGAGATCTCCAAGATCTCCCCCACGTGCACCGCGTACGTTGGCCAGTCGTTGGACGGCACGTGAAACGTGCCGTTGCAACGTTCGTGCACCCATCCCAGTCCGGACATTGCCGTCACGGACTAGGGGGAGACATTCGTCTGGCCGCCCTGGCTATCACGTCGCGTAAAAATATTTTGCGAGCTATTACTAACCGCCCCTCGCTGTACTTCATCGTTGTTGGCGGTGCACCCGCCAGCACCACGGCCATCCCGTTAATTTGAAAGAGGACAATCAGCGAATCGTCGCCGAAATGTCCGACGACGAACTCGTACGCTGTTTCCTCTTTCAAAAATTTGTCCGACCTCGACAACGATGATCTATGTCGTTTTGCGAGTGAGCCTCGACGTCGCAGATACGAGATTAGCTTCTCGTTCTGACTCTCTTCGACTCCTCCACGTCTCGGCGACACGGTAAAGCCCGTGTCGCTGGGGAAAGGCAGCGGGGTGAGCGCGCATACCAGAAAGGAGTCGAAGACCTCGCTCGTCGTCACCACGTCGAAAAACGCCCGTGGCGTAGCGTAGTGTAACACTACCGGGGCCGGTTGGAGCGAACGCACCGCGGGATCGTCCCGCTCCTCTTCCTCTCTCCTTGTCTCTTCCTCCTCTCTCCTCCTCTCTTCCTCCTCCTCCACCACTCTCCTCCTCTCTTCCTCCTCCTCTACGTCTAAAAAATTTTTTAAATTGTCAATTCCCATAGTGCTCCCACGAGTATGGGGGAAAGTAGGTCAACCCGGGCAGAGTCCCCATTACCCGGGCAAGCCTGATACCACCGGGGGTGCGGCAGATGTCCCCGGGGTTGACCGCTCGCGACGCTGCTCCTCCAGCGCCATGCATCCCTCGCCACGCATCGCTGCTTGGATTGGGGTAATTTTTATAGAGGTTTTCTTCCTCGCGGCCCGGACGGTTAAGTCAAGGTCCCCGGTCCCATGAGACGTGACCAACGGGATTACGGTGTGAGCCTGGAGAACTCTTGATCCCGCCCCAGATGTTGAGACGGGGAGCCCCCTCACCGCGAGAAGGTGGTTCTCCGTTGAGGGGGGACCGTCTGGACGGAATCGGTGGTCGTGAACGAACGACGACGATAAAACGGAAAGCGGGTCGCCGACCATCCTAGGAAATGGATGTGGCGGACGAACGGTCGTCGAGAGGAGACGGTACGTATAGTTGGAGCGGACAACAGCCATTTCCGAAGACATCCATGTCGTGGTGATACAAGGTGATGCGGAGAAGAAAGACGTGTATTCATCGCGTCGTATATAATACAGCTTGGTATCAAACTTCATTTTGAACGAGAAAGATGTTAAAACGCGAGAATCTCGCGTATTAAGGGAACCAAAAATGCTCTTAGTATCAATGGATACTTCTTCTAAAGTAAGATACTTTATAACGGCGGAAAAATACTCGTGGTATCAACGAATGCTCTTTCTATGGTAAATATTTTATATTCCATTGTCGACAAATAGCTATTTTAAGTTATTGTGTCACCAGACACATATGATTTCTCAATCTTTCCTTTCATCTGTTTCTACAAAATGGGTTTATGTTACGAAAAATGATTGGTGCGGAATAATAAAATTAAGAAGAGGAAAATACTCGTGATCTCGTGCCATGAAAGAAATTAAATAGAAAACGTAATATCGCGATGTATCATAAAAAAATATTAAATCTTTCTTTTCATTTGCTTCAGGTACTCTTAGGACGTCGCTGGAATCTCACCGTCATAACTATATATCCTTTTGATAGCATCTAAAAAAATGGGAGTAGGAATACTAGGCCGGTTCTAACTTAGGAGCTCCGAGCGGAGTGCGGGTGTGCGGGGTAACTCGGGGACGCGGGGTAAAGGAGAGGGGATAACTGGTAGGCACGGGGAAGGAGAAATGCTTTGTCGATGATCCTTTGGAGTGTACTTTTGAGGGAGAGGGATTTTTGTCTAGGAAGTTTTTTTGTCTAGCTTTTTTTATTCTAGAAAGGGTGTTCTTTGTAGAAATTGACATATGTGTTAGGGAAAAAGCGCCGAAACTCTGGCTGCTATGTATCTAAACAAATTACGATTCGGAAGATTTATAATGTATTATTTAGAAAAATATTTAGAAAAATAGCATTGACGACTGTACGTGTTGCAGCATGGTAAGAGAAGCGCTATTAATTCGGCTGCTATAAACAAATGTACATGTTGCAACGAGTTAATTTTCAAACAATTTCGAAAAACCCATTATTCGATAAAAAATATTGTACCAAAACAAATTGCGATTCAGAAGATTTATAATGTCCCGATTTAGAAAAATAATATTGACGACTGTACTTGTTGCAGCATGATAAGAGAAGCGCCAATAATTCGGCTGCTATAAACAAATGTACATGTTGCAACGAGTTAATTTCAAACATTCTCGAAAAATCCGTTATTCGATGAAAATAATGCATTAATCGGTAAAAAATGGACCCTTTTCCTCTTTTAATTTTTTTTTAAATAATAAATAGTGAAAAACGTGTTCGTTCCTGTTTGGTCAAATTCAAATTTTCATGTACTAGGTGTATGCATAAGTTTTTTCCGGTTTTTTAGTAAAAAAAGACGTGTAATTTTCAAGGAAAATTAATTTTTTTTTTATTCAAAATATTGGCCATCGGCTTCTACACATTTCGCCCATCTTTCAGGTAATTTATGAATACCATGCCAGAAAAACTGCTTGTCTTTTGCAGCAAATCATTCGTCAAGCCATTTTTCAACTTCCTCGAAATTGCTGAAGTGCTGCTCTGCGAGCGCGTGCCCCATTGATGCGAAGAGGTGATAGTCAGATAGCGCCAGGTCTGGGGAGTACGGCGGGTGCGGAAGGATGTCCCATCCAAGCGATTTCAAGGTGTCTTTCACTGGTTTTGCTGTGTGAGACGGCGCATTGTCGTGTAACAAAATCACTTTGCCATGTCTTCTGGCCCATTCCGGTCGTCTTTCGATTAATGCGTGGTTTAAATTAATCATTTGTTGGCGATAGCGTTGTGTATTAACGGTTTCGCCGGGCTTCAAGAGTTCATAATACACAATACCGCTCTGGTCCCACCAGACACAGAGCATGGTCTTCTTGCCGAAGCGATTTGGCCTTGGTGTTGATGGACCGGCTTCGCCAGGTGAAAGCCATGATTTTTTCCGCTTCGGATTTTCAAAATAAATCCATTTTTCGTCACCCGTCACAATTCGATACAAAAATGATTTCCTTTCGTGGCGTTGAAGCAGCATTTTACAAGTGACTTTGCGATTTTCCATTTGACGTTCATTCAAATCGTGTGGGACCCATTTACCGAGTTTATTGATCTTTCCCATTGCTCGTAAATGTCTGCTGATTGTTTCTTGTGATACATGTAATGCTTCTGCTAATTGCCGTTGAGTTTGAGTTGGGTCATCATCCAATAACTCCTGCAATTGTTCGTCTTCGCATTTTTGTGGTCTACTAGAGCGCTCACTGTCTTTCACATTGAAATCACCACTTTTAAATTGTCGAAACCATGTCTCACATGTTCTAATCGATGGAGCGTGTTCACCATATGTTTCTATCAGCAAACGATGACTTTTAACAGCCTTTTTCTTTTGATTAAATAAAAAAAGCAATGCGTGCCGCAAATATTCTTTTTCAGGCACAAAACTCGACATGATCACTGAACGATAAAACAAAGACGCTAGTTTTTGGCGGACTCAACTTGTGTGTGTTTGTAGTTTTAAATGTCAGACGAACAAAATGATGTATGTGTCAAATTAATACGCTGCGTACTTTTCGCTGGCGACATCTCTTAGTTAAACCGGAAAAAACTTATGCATACACCAAATAAATTTTGGCAGCGACACGGAAACTATAAAAATGAATACATTACTCTCCTTTTACCTTTCTTTACTCCCTTTTTTTATCGATGTTATACCAATAAATAATATTCCACCATAAAAATCAAGTTCCTCTTTATGTTGGAAAAAACTATTTCCGGAAATTGATTGATTGATTGATTGATATTATTCCAACTCTTACTTTCACGTTATGCTGTCTTCAAAAAAGAGTCATCACATCCTTTCTATCGAATCTTCATATCAGAGAAAAAAAAACGAGGAAACTTGTGCTGCTATAAAAATTCAAATTGCAACTCGCAAAACCTATGACCATGCTTCGAGTTTGACAAAGGGACAGCGAAATTACAGACGATATACAGTAGATCATTGGGCATGCGAAATCACATTAGATTTTCGGAAGTCTCGAAGTGAATATCGACTGCGATACTGTGTGCGTGTGTAAGAAAAATAGTTGACGATGAAATGAATAATGTGTTAAATATAGAAAATGTGTTTAATATAAACATGGAAAACCTCAGGAATATAGTGGACGAAGAGTTTGGAGATGAACTAGAAATGGAGATTAACAATATTGACAATATTAACATTGACATTGAAGACGAAGATGAACACGCGTTGTCTGACGACAGTGACTGCATAAGTGATATGAGTGATGAACTTATGGATTATTCAGAAAAAATTGTTACGCGTTCGGAACTCCTTGCATTAAATAATAAAAAACATTGTAGTGTACAATTTTATTATTCAACGGGTGGTGCTTTAATTATATGCGTCGAGTGCATGGTTCGTTTGAGGGATACAGATATTGGAGTATTGTATGCCGTTAGGAAGTACGAGATAAATTCTCTTGGTGCACTAAACGGTCGATTTTGCTCCAATTGTAATCAGTCCGTATACGTAATAATGCCACGCAATATGTGCCCAATTTGCACCGCGTAGAAAAAAAGACAATATTGTGGACGAATTACAAGTGCAAATGTTCCGTGAGATGTAATATAATAAAAAAAATAAAAAAAAATGGAACACCTCGAGCAAGTAGAACGCGAGCTGCTGGGGCAATGCAGCCAGGTCGCTACCTTGGTGGAGTGTTTCGCATGGCTGCAACGATGCGACGAGTGTATCGAACAATTCGAAGAACTTAGCCGTGTTAAGCGTTCTCGCCTCACAATTGGAAACAGACAATCTGTGGTGGCAAGGATCGCGCGACTCGCGGATGCAAAGATACAATTAGAAAGACGTTTCGTGCACGTTGGTGATGAATACGCGAGCACTAGTAGAGACGATGGATCTCTCGTTTGGCGCGAGATTGATACGGCGTTTGAAAGCCGTATATTGACTGGTATGGTGATCAATGTAAACTATCGAGCCGCGACAAGTTTTAAAAGACGCTGGTGGTATAGTGCTCGAGCGAGTGCGAGACGTTATAGAAAGACATGATAGTGTAAAAGTGAACACCACATTCAATGGTGAGTTTGTAACGGGTAATAAACGTGCGAATAAGAGTATAAACACTAAAAATAGTGAACTCCTTCGAGTAACAAATTTAGATAAGTGGTACGAGCATGTCATCGAATCCACGTTGGCGTCGCTTGAGGAATTTCAAGAACGCGACAGTGGATGGGCGTTGTCACGAATTCTCAATTTGGCAATTAATGTAAATAAATACAATCCCATGCACGCGGGGTGTTATATTGAATTGCCACAAAACATTATGCTGAAACGAGCAGTGATCAACGTACGATCCAAGGACAATGCATGTTTCGTATGGTCGGTGGTTGCGGCTCTGCATCCGGCTAAAAGGCATACAGATCGGGAATCGTCATACCCACATTACACGTCGGTCCGGAATCTCCAAGACGTTACGTTTCCTGTGACGTTGAAACAGATTAAAAAATTCGAACATTTTAATAACATCTCAATCAATGTCTATGGTATCAAGGAAAAAGAGATATTCCCGATACGATTGACATATAAGAAAATGGAGAAACACGTAAATCTATTGTACGTGCAGGATCCGTGCGATGATAATGTGCGGCACTTTGCGTGCATTAAAGATCTGTCCCGCCTCGTCAGCTCGCAAATAAACAAAAAAGAACACAAGAAATACTTCTGTGACCGGTATGTATTTTTAACAAATTTCATATAATTCAATATCAAATATAATTTCTCTTATAAATTGTTTATTAAATACTAAAAATCATGTTTTCCTTTTCTTTTTTGCAGATGTCTACATTACTTCAATTCATCCCAGAAATTGCAATCGCATACGGTGGATTGCAAACGGATGAATGATTGCATCATCCGATTGCCGAGCAAAGACAAGTGGCTCACATTCAAGAACCATGCAAATAAGGAACGACTTCCTTTCGTCGTATACGCAGACTTGGAGTGCATACTACGGCAAACGGAACCGACAGAGGAAAACGCGTCACCTATCAGCAGCATAAGGTATTCAGTGTTGGATATTACGTGCGATGCTCATACGATAACGCGTTATCCACGTATCAATTTTGTCGCGGTGAAGACTGCGTTATATGGTTCGTTCGGCAACTCGAAGCTTTAGCGCATTGAGTAAACATTTTGTTATCCGCGAATGTCCCTATGGAAGCGTTATCGCGAGAACAGGGAGACATATCGTAGCGCGACGCGTTGTCACATTTGTGAAAAATCATTTGCGTCGGACGACACGCGGGTACGCGATCACCTTACCGGTCGTTACCGTGATCCCGCGCATTCAAATTGTAATCTGAATTATAAAGATTCATATTACATTCCCATAGTATTTCACAACTTATCCGGTTATGACGCGCACTTTGTCATTATGAAAATAGCTACGGCGTTCGAAGGCAGGATCGACGTGCTGTCGATAACAAAAGAAAAATATATCTCGTTTATAAAACACGTTAAAGATACCGCCGAGAGATCAGATTTGCGAAATTGTGTACAACTGCGGTTCATTGATTCGTACAAATTTTTAAATACCAGTCTCGATAAATTGGCATTTTTTCTAACAAAAGAAAAATTAAAAATTTTACATTCCGAATTTTCAACATTATTAAACAAAGATTTTAACTTGTTGACGCGTAAAGGTGTCTTTCCCTACGAATACGTGGATCGCGCGGACAAGCTGCAGGACACGCGCCTACCACCGCGCGAATTATTTTATAGCTCGTTGACCGGTGATACGGTGTCGGAGAACAATTACGCGCACGCCGTGAACGTTTGGCAACGGTTCTCTATTAAAACTTTAGGCGAATATAGCGATCTGTGTTTAAAAACCGTTGTCTTGTTATTGGCCGACGTTTTCGAAAATTTCCGTGAAAGTTGCATCAAAAGTTATAGTCTCGATCCCGCTCATTACTATACATTGCCAAGTTTTACGTGGGACCATGCTAAAATATACGCGTGTAAAATTTGAGTTGCTCACCGACATCGATATGGTTATGTTTATCGAGCGCGGTATACGCGGTGGCCTCAGTCAATGTTCCGGCAGATACGCACAGGCCAATAACAAGTACATGCGTTCGTGCAACCCGTCGAAACCATCCTCGTATTTGATGTACTATGACGTGAACAATTTGTACGGATGGGCAATGTGTCAACCGCTGCCCTATGCTGAATTTCGATGGGTTGAAGACATCGCGAACTTTGACGCGAGCGTGATCGCTCCGGATTCATCTACAGGTTATATTCTCGAGGTCGATCTCGAGTATCCGCATCATCTGCACGATCGACACACTGATCTACCTTTCTGTCCGACGCGCGATAAACCACCCGACACGTGGCAGGATAAACTTCTCGCGACATTATACGATAAGAAGCGGTACGTCATCCATTATCGCAACCTGCAGCAATGTATGTGCCACGGTCTTCGTATCGTAAAGATACACCGTACTTGTGCGTACTACAATTTGCTCAATCCGCCTGGCTCCGCGATTACATCAAACTTAATATACAGCTTAGAACGCGAAAAATGATTTTGAGAAAAATTTGTACAAATTGATGAACAACTCGGTATTCGGTAAAACAATGGAAAATATTCGGAATCATGTAGATGTAAAATTAATAACAAAATGGGATGGACAGTACGGTGCGGAGGCAATGGTCACGAAACCAAATTTTCACAGCCGCAGCGTCTTCGCGGAAAATTTAATCGCTGTCGAACTGCGTAAACTCGAGGTGAAATTCAACAAGCCGATTTATGTGAGTATATTATCATGATGCAGCGCGTTAATGACCGATAGTGAAACGCTTCGAACGCTTCGTAATACCAAGTAATAATAGATAAGTTCGATAGATAATATCGGCAGGTAATGTCCACCTGTCGAACATAATTGATTTGATTTTTTGTTGATTTTTTTTTAATAATTTGTGAACTCGAAGAGAATGTCCATCGAAATAAAATATTTGGTTGCCCTGAAAAGGGCAGATAAATTATTATAGAAGACTTCTTTTCTTTTCATAATAAATGTTCGAAATGTCCGCCATCCATTCTGATGCAAGCTCTCATGCGTTTCAGTAAATTTTCTTGGGTTTTTTCCATAACTTCGTTGTCGATTGACCAAATGGCATGGTGAAGTTTGTTATTTAGTTCTTCGACATTCTCGGAAAGCTGTCTGTAAATGATTTCCTTGCAGAATCCCCACAAGAAAAGATCTAATGGATTGAGATCTGGAGATTTTGCAGGCCAACGTATCGGTCCATACCGGCCCATCCAACGACCAGGAAATTGCTGATTTAAAAAGTGCGTGATTATTCTGGCGTTATGTGGACCAGCACCGTCCTGTTGAAATATAATTTTATATAATAACGCCAGAATAATCACGCACTTTTTAAATCAGCAATTTCCTGGTCGTTGGATGGGCCGGTATGGACCGATACGTTGGCCTGCAAAATCTCCAGATCTCAATCCATTAGATCTTTTCTTGTGGGGATTCTGCAAGGAAATCATTTACAGACAGCTTTCCGAGAATGTCGAAGAACTAAATAACAAACTTCACCATGCCATTTGGTCAATCGACAACGAAGTTATGGAAAAAACCCAAGAAAATTTACTGAAACGCATGAGAGCTTGCATCAGAATGGATGGCGGACATTTCGAACATTTATTATGAAAAGAAAAGAAGTCTTCTATAATAATTTATCTGCCCTTTTCAGGGCAACCAAATATTTTATTTCGATGGACATTCTCTTCGAGTTCACAAATTATTAAAAAAAATCAACAAAAAATCAAATCAATTATGTTCGACAGGTGGACATTCTTGCCGATATTATCTATCGAACTTATCTATTATTACTTGGTATTACGAAGCGTTCGAAGCGTTTCACTATCGGTCATTAACGCGCTGCATCATGATAATATACTCACATAAATCGGCTTGTTGAATTTCACCTCGAGTTTACGCAGTTCGACAGCGATTAAATTTTCCGCGAAGAGCTGCGGCTGTGAAAATTTGGTTTCGTGACATTGCTTGCGCACCGTACTGTCCATCCCATTTTGTTATTAATTTTACATCTACATGATTCCGAATATTTTCCATTGTTTTACCGAATACCGAGTTGTTCATCAATTTGTACAAATTTTTCTCAAAATCATTTTTCGCGTTCTAAGCTGTATATTAAGTTTGATGTAATCGCGGAGCCAGGCGGATTGAGCAAATTGTAGTACGCACAAGTACGGTGTATCTTTACGATACGAAGACCGTGGCATACATTTGCTGCAGGTTGCGATAATGGATGACGTACCGCTTCTTATCGTATAATGTCGCGAGAAGTTTATCCTGCCACGTGTCGGGTGGTTTATCGCGCGTCGGACAGAAAGGTAGATCAGTGTGTCGATCGTGCAGATGATGCGGATACTCGAGATCGACCTCGAGAATATAACCTGTAGATGAATCCGGAGCGATCACGCTCGCGTCAAAGTTCGCGATGTCTTCAACCCATCGAAATTCAGCATAGGGCAGCGGTTGACACATTGCCCATCCGTACAAATTGTTCACGTCATAGTACATCAAATACGAGGATGGTTTCGACGGGTTGCACGAACGCATGTACTTGTTGGCCTGTGCGTATCTGCCGGAACATTGACTGAGGCCACCGCGTATACCGCGCTCGATAAACATAACCATATCGATGTCGGTGAGCAACTCAAATTTTACACGCGTATATTTTAGCATAGTCCCACGTAAAACTTGGCAATGTATAGTAATGAGCGGGATCGAGACTATAACTTTTGATGCAACTTTCACGGAAATTTTCGAAAACGTCGGCCAATAACAAGACAACGGTTTTTAAACACAGATCGCTATATTCGCCTAAAGTTTTAATAGAGAACCGTTGCCAAACGTTCACGGCGTGCGCGTAATTGTTCTCCGACACCGTATCACCGGTCAACGAGCTATAAAATAATTCGCGCGGTGGTAGGCGCGTGTCCTGCAGCTTGTCCGCGCGATCCACGTATTCGTAGGGAAAGACACCTTTACGCGTCAACAAGTTAAAATCTTTGTTTAATAATGTTGAAAATTCGGAATGTAAAATTTTTAATTTTTCTTTTTGTTAGAAAAATGCCAATTTATCGAGACTGGTATTTAAAAATTTGTACGAATCAATGAACCGCAGTTGTACACAATTTCGCAAATCTGATCTCTCGGCGGTATCTTTAACGTGTTTTATAAACGAGATATATTTTTCTTTTGTTATCGACAGCACGTCGATCCTGCCTTCGAACGCCGTAGCTATTTTCATGAACAAAGTGCGCGTCATAACCGGATAAGTTGTGAAATACTATGGGAATGTAATATGAATCTTTATAATTCAGATTACAATTTGAATGCGCGGGATCACGGTAACGACCGGTAAGGTGATCGCGTACCCGCGTGTCGTCCGACGCAAATGATTTTTCACAAATGTGACAACGCGTCGCGCTACGATATGTCTCCCTGTTCTCGCGATAACGCTTCCATAGGGACATTCGCGGATAACAAAATGTTTACTCAATGCGCTAAAGCTTCGAGTTGCCGAACGAACCATATAACGCAGTCTTCACCGCGACAAAATTGATACGTGGATAACGCGTTATCGTATGAGCATCGCACGTAATATCCAACACTGAATACCTTATGCTGCTGATAGGTGACGCGTTTTCCTCTGTCGGTTCCGTTTGCCGTAGTATGCACTCCAAGTCTGCGTATACGACGAAAGGAAGTCGTTCCTTATTTGCATGGTTCTTGAATGTGAGCCACTTGTCTTTGCTCGGCAATCGGATGATGCAATCATTCATCCGTTTGCAATCCACCGTATGCGATTGCAATTTCTGGGATGAATTGAAGTAATGTAGACATCTGCAAAAAAGAAAAGGAAAACATGATTTTTAGTATTTAATAAACAATTTATAAGAGAAATTATATTTGATATTGAATTATATGAAATTTGTTAAAAATACATACCGGTCACAGAAGTATTTCTTGTGTTCTTTTTTGTTTATTTGCGAGCTGACGAGGCGGGACAGATCTTTAATGCACGCAAAGTGCCGCACATTATCATCGCACGGATCCTGCACGTACAATAGATTTACGTGTTTCTCCATTTTCTTATATGTCAATCGTATCGGGAATATCTCTTTTTCCTTGATACCATAGACATTGATTGAGATGTTATTAAAATGTTCGAATTTTTTAATCTGTTTCAACGTCACAGGAAACGTAACGTCTTGGAGATTCCGGACCGACGTGTAATGTGGGTATGACGATTCCCGATCTGTATGCCTTTTAGCCGGATGCAGAGCCGCAACCACCGACCATACGAAACATGCATTGTCCTTGGATCGTACGTTGATCACTGCTCGTTTCAGCATAATGTTTTGTGGCAATTCAATATAACACCCCGCGTGCATGGGATTGTATTTATTTACATTAATTGCCAAATTGAGAATTCGTGACAACGCCCATCCACTGTCGCGTTCTTGAAATTCCTCAAGCGACGCCAACGTGGATTCGATGACATGCTCGTACCACTTATCTAAATTTGTTACTCGAAGGAGTTCACTATTTTTAGTGTTTATACTCTTATTCGCACGTTTATTACCCGTTACAAACTCACCATTGAATGTGGTGTTCACTTTTACACTATCATGTCTTTCTATAACGTCTCGCACTCGCTCGAGCACTATACCACCAGCGTCTTTTAAAACTTGTCGCGGCTCGATAGTTTACATTGATCACCATACCAGTCAATATACGGCTTTCAAACGCCGTATCAATCTCGCGCCAAACGAGAGATCCATCGTCTCTACTAGTGCTCGCGTATTCATCACCAACGTGCACGAAACGTCTTTCTAATTGTATCTTTGCATCCGCGAGTCGCGCGATCCTCGCCACCACAGATTGTCTGTTTCCAATTGTGAGGCGAGAACGCTTAACACGGCTAAGTTCTTCGAATTGTTCGATACACTCGTCGCATCGTTGCAGCCATGCGAAACACTCCACCAAGGTAGCGACCTGGCTGCATTGCCCCAGCAGCTCGCGTTCTACTTGCTCGAGGTGTTCCATTTTTTTTTATTTTTTTTATTATATTACATCTCACGGAACATTTGCACTTGTAATTCGTCCACAATATTGTCTTTTTTTCTACGCGGTGCAAATTGGGCACATATTGCGTGGCATTATTACGTATACGGACTGATTACAATTGGAGCAAAATCGACCGTTTAGTGCACCAAGAGAATTTATCTCGTACTTCCTAACGGCATACAATACTCCAATATCTGTATCCCTCAAACGAACCATGCACTCGACGCATATAATTAAAGCACCACCCGTTGAATAATAAAATTGTACACTACAATGTTTTTTATTATTTAATGCAAGGAGTTCCGAACGCGTAACAATTTTTTCTGAATAATCCATAAGTTCATCACTCATATCACTTATGCAGTCACTGTCGTCAGACAACGCGTGTTCATCTTCGTCTTCAATGTCAATGTTAATATTGTCAATATTGTTAATCTCCATTTCTAGTTCATCTCCAAACTCTTCGTCCACTATATTCCTGAGGTTTTCCATGTTTATATTAAACACATTTTCTATATTTAACACATTATTCATTTCATCGTCAACTATTTTTCTTACACACGCACACAGTATCGCAGTCGATATTCACTTCGAGACTTCCGAAAATCTAATGTGATTTCGCATGCCCAATGATCTACTGTATATCGTCTGTAATTTCGCTGTCCCTTTGTCAAACTCGAAGCATGGTCATAGGTTTTGCGAGTTGCAATTTGAATTTTTATAGCAGCACAAGTTTCCTCGTTTTTTTTTCTCTGATATGAAGATTCGATAGAAAGGATGTGATGACTCTTTTTTGAAGACAGCATAACGTGAAAGTAAGAGTTGGAATAATATCAATCAATCAATCAATCAATTTCCGGAAATAGTTTTTTCTAACATAAAGAGAAACTTGATTTTTATGGTGGAATATTATTTATTGGTATAACAACAAGTATAACAACAAGTGGGTCGTGCCATGATTCTGGCAGTGGGAACCACCCCCGCTCCTTGACCTGGCGGACACGCCAATAAACTTCGGCGTGCCCCAATGCCAGTAAGTCAAGCGGGGGCGTCCCCGCCAGGACCGTGGTCGCTGCATGCGATACCTATAGGCCCTGGCAAGACGCAGCGCGATTCTGCGCTACGCCTGCCACATCCGGCGGAGGCATCTCTGGTCCTCCGCCAGGCATTGGGCCCATAATAGTGACCCATACAGGGCCACCGCATGGACGGTGTTCGCATACAGGCGCCTGACCTTGGCGCCCGGACCTCCCAGGTTGTGTAGGAGGCGGCTCAGCTTGTTAGTCACCGCCTCCACCCGGGGGGTCAGGAGAAAGTGTCTCCTGAATTCCCACCGGCCATCCAAGGTGAGACCCAGGTACTTGAGGTAGGGTCCCACCTCCACAGGAATCGAATCGATCAGCACCCTAGCGGGGAGAAGCGACTCACGGAGGCCATCATGCACAAACATGGCCTCCGTTTTATGGGCCGCCACTTCCAACCCCATGGCGCTGATCGCGCGCACGGCACTGGCGACGGCTGCGTTCGCCGACGCCAGAGCACTCCCTCAATCGTCCCCCCCGGCCACCACATGCATGTCATCCGCGTAGCAGATGACGTGGCAGCCAGGGGGGAGGGCAAGCCGTAACATCCTAAAACGTCTCTTCGGTTTCGCGTAGATCGGGTTTTGCAGGATAGCGTCGGTCGGGTATGGTCAGGATTTTGATAAGAGTGTAACGGTCCCTGCGCGCTCGGTATTCGCTTGTCGCTATGCACGGACGCGGGAACGTGCGCTCGGATTTTCGCTCGCCGGATGCCGGGTTCGTAGCGGTAGACGCAGGTTGCCAGGCAACCGGGCCCGCGCGTGTGCGTTGCTAGGCAACCGTGGACGCTAGCCGTGACACGTGGGGCGGACGTCGCGGGAAAGTCCGAGAACGCTCCGACTTTTGAGATGAGATGTAGTGACAATACAGAGAACTCTCGGTATTGTCGGGAGGAGGAAAATCTGAGAACCCTCTGATTTTCCTCAGTCGGGAGGTGCAAGAATATCGAGAACGCTCGGTATCCGTTGCGAGAGCGAGAAAGCGGAGAACACTCCGAATGCTCGAGAAAGGAATGAACAGGAATACGGAGAACGCTCGGTATTCGCTGAGAGAACCCTCTCTTGCTGTTCTGGTCGGAACGATTGTCGGTGTTGGACAGGTCGGAGGAGCGGATAGGACTGGTTGTTCTGGTAAAAATTCGTCGGGTATTTATACCCCTATCCGTGCCACGTGTCACCGTTTAATTTGTTAATGTAACAATAGTCATGTTGTTGCTGCGTGACAGCTCGTCGGCGCGCGTGTGTCGGTCGGTCGCGGTCGGGAGTATTCGGGCGGCTTCGGATGGCGCGGGCCGCATTTGCGCGCGTTAGTAATAGAGCATCTTTCGGATGCTCTGTTACAAGAGAAATAAAATATTGTGAGTCTCTTGAGTTTTATATATTCAAGTCTATATTTACACTTTCGACTGACTGAGGTTTTCGTATGTACAATATTTACAAGTAGTTTACTGAATTTCGCCGTTGATACGGTGAAAAGAGGCGCGGTTTCTACGTATTGTATTATCGCTCGGCTCGCGATCGGTTTCCGCGAATTCAGCATGTTTGAGGTAGGCGCAGTGCGGGCGCGACGGTGCGCGGGGTTTTCGGCCAGCTTGTTGTGATGGATCAGCTGTTCGTAAGGATATGATGGCTCGAATGCAGGAAGCTCCCTGCTTTTCGATCGTCTGCTGTGGAAGGTGTGCACAAGGCCTTACTTTCCGGAGCCCAGATTGAGAAGCTCCTCAATCTGTGAATAGCTTGTGCGCTTCTGGATTAAAGGAGCGATCGGCCAGAAGCTCCTGGCACGATTGGTAGCACCCTAGATCGCTTTTGTGAAGAGGATTCGGAATATCGAGAGCAGTACTGGACTGGCTACTGTCTCGCAGGAGATAGGTCTCGATTATCTTTCGGAGTCGCCTAATATACCCGAGCCGGCCATCGGTCGGGAGTCGTCGGGAACGGGTCGGCCGGACTCGGGTCGGGGTAGTTCCGGGGGATGTTTTTGGAATCTCCGCGATAATTCGCCGAACGCGCTCGGGAATTCCGCGAGGATGTTCGGTGGCGCGGTCGGTAGCGGGGCCGGCGGTGGTGGCTTTACGGCCGTGTTTATTATTTCACGCGGTACGCACGTGAAGCCGCGTGATCGCTGGTTTGCCGCGTCCGCTGTTCGACGGGCTTTTCGCGACGGTGGGATTCTGGCAGGATCGCCGTGTCGGCGCCCCGACGGTTGATCGGTCGGGGACTACTCCGCTAATTATTAGTAATTGAGGGGGGTGAGTCGGGTGTTGTTACATCCCTATTAAACGCGAGGTTCCAAAGTAGGGGTCCCAGTACGGACCCCTGCGGAACCCCGCGTGTGACACCCCTACGGTGCTGGAGCCCATCTGCATCAACGTACTCCAGCACCCTGTCCCGGAAATAGCCACTCAGGATCCTCTGTAGATATATCGGGAGGCGGTGGTACTGCGCCGCCTCCTTGATCCTGTCCCAGGAGAGGGAGTTGAGCGCATTCGAAATGTCTAAGGACACCAGAAGCGCAACTCCCCTCCCAGCAGTAATGGCCTCCGTGAGGGTTTTGACGCGGTCGACCGCGTCTATTGTCGACCGCCCTCCACGGAAGCCATACTGTTCCTTCGAAATATTGTGGCCACTCCGAGACAGATGCCGGACGACGCGGGCCGCTATGATTCGCTCGAAGAGCTTTCCCGCGTCGTCCAACAGGCAGATCGGCCTGTACGCCGATGGGATGTCCAACGGCTTGCCCTCTTTTTGGAGGAGGACCAAACTAGTCCTCCTCCATATCCGGTGGAATGCCTCGTGCTTGAGGCACCTGTCATACAGGTGCCTCAGGGTAGCACCAACCATGTCCATGACCGAGGCCCATACGCAGCCCGGAATGCCATCCGGGCCGGGAGCTTTGAGGTGGCCAAGTTTCTTGATCGCCTCTTTCATCTCGTCCCCTGTTACCCCCAGCTCCTCCGACCAGTCCGCAACTTGCGGCTCGTAGATCGGGGGCAGGTGAGGGGGAGACCAACCGTCTCCCCGGGGGAAGAGTCCCCACTACCCTGTCCAGGAGCTGGGGGTCCATCCTCTCGGCGAGTGGGGGCGCCCATGGTCTCAGTTTATTGAGAACCAGTTTATATGGGCGCCCTCACGGATCCATTTCCAGCGAGATGAGCTCGCGCCAGGAGCCTCGGTCTTTGTTCCCCTGATGGCGCCGCCTAGAGCCCACCGTGCGGCTCGGTAGGCGTCATGGGCGACGCCAAGGTCGGCACTCCCCCGGCGGCGGGCTCGCTGCCATCTTCTTCTGGCACGGGCGACGAAGACCCGAAGCTCGGCAATCTCCGCCGTCCACCAATATGCAGCCCGTCGCCGAATCGGCCGAGAGCGCGGCATGGCTACGTCACAGGCATCCACGATGATGCTCTCGGTCTCCTCCTCCACATCCACGGCCACCTGGCGGTTATCATGCCAGGTGATCACGAGCACCGCCGCCCTTGGGCGGTCGGTGTCGATCTTTTTGGGGGCCCATCTGCATGAGCCATCCCCCCGTCGGCCGGTGGCGATTGCCGTGCGGGTGTTGACCCCCATAGAGATATACAGATGATCCGAATAAGTCTCCACGGAGGTTTCCACTCGCCAATCCCTGATCATGCGTGCGGCCGGGGGAGTCGCCAAAGTCACATCGATATACGACCTCGTTGTGCCGCACGCATGTGGGCTCTAGGCCTGAATTTAAAATAATCAGGCCCATGCTCGCCACCCAGCTCTGGAGAGCCTCGCCCCTGGGATCCGTTACCGGGAAGTCACAACGCAGACTTCGCGTTGAGGTCCCCGGCAACTATGACGAGGCGGGGGAGAAGTCTGCGAACGCAGTCCCCCGCCCTCCCCAGGTAATCTTCAAATTGGGCGAGGCTCCAACTCGGGGGGGCATAACCACCCATCACGCAGATGGGCCCCCACTGCACCGCGACGAAGCCCTCCCTACTCTCCCTTAAGGAGCAGGGAGGGAGACCCTCGATGGGCCTCCAAACAATGGCCACCGAGGCCCTCCGGTTTCCGAACCAGTGTGGATGGTTATCGGGGACCCGGTAGAGCTCGGCGGCTACCCCCAGGATGCAACCACGCTCTGCCAGGCTTTGGATAAACAAATCCTGGGCCCGGCAGGCATGGTTGCATCCTGGGGTTGGCCTGGAGGAGACTAGTGGCCATTATACAGCCGTTGTAGCCTTCTCCAGGCCCACATCCATCGGCTCTCCCCCTCCCCTATAGCGGGGCGAATCTCGCTTGGGTTGGGGAGGGGGGAATCCTGCTTGGGAGGGGGGTGGAGTAAACTACTTCCCCTCACCTTTCCGAGCGCACTAACGGCGCGGGGCACGGCGCTGATCACCAGGGGAGGGGGGAGGGGCCTGGCCCCTTCTCCTTTGGGTTGCCAGACACCCTTTACCCCCCACTCGGTGGTCCGCCCCGCGGCCGGCATCACGGCAAACGGGGCAATGGCTGACCCGATGACCCCCCCCACCTTCCCTGTGCAATGGCTGGCCCGGTGACCAGCCTCGCCGCAGCAGTAACAAACGCCGCTGCAGTTCTCCTCATTGGGGCAATTCTGACGGACGTAACCCATGCCCAAGCACTTGTAGCATTGCAGGGGTCGCGCCGCCAGGAGCTCCACGCGGGTCACCGACCCACTGTCAGCCGCTCCTCGGCCGCCATCGCGTTGGCGAGACGAACGGAGCAGCGCACTCAGCATGTCCCAAGACCGCCAGGTGCGCGCCTCACCTCTCCAACTCTAATCTGGGACCCCTCCAGATTGTAGCGGGCCGCAATAGCCCCCGCCATCTCTTCCGGGGTCACCGAATAGTCCAGGTCTTTGACCCGGACTTCCGCTGTTTTCTTCGGCCGTTGTATCTTGACATCGTCGCGGCCGGCCAACGCCTCCCTCATTTTTTGAGCCATCTTGACCGGGGACCTCCAAAATTAGGGTCCCGGTCACAGCTCGCCTCGGGCGTATTCCCGAGATACCCAGTTCCTCCAGGCTCACCCTCTGGCGGATGAGACGCATCGTCTCCTCATATCCGCCAGATGGGCAGGTCAAGGTGACCGCCGCGGAGCCTGAAGGCTTCCTCCTCGGAGGTTTCCCGCCTACCCTTCCTTGGGCGGGAGGAGCCCCACCCCGCGACTTAGTCCTCCCCACAGGCTGCCTCTGGCGAGCCTGTGGTGCGGGGGGTTTCTTTCCTCTATCCTTTGCCGGGAGGGGCAGGGTTGGGGGTTTTGGAGGTCACAAGGACCCTCTTAGCTCCCTTCCCTTTCTTCTTCTCCTTCCTCACCACCAGTGCCCACGACGCCGGGCCTGTGTCCGGAGTGGGGGCTGCCACCGGGCGGGGCGCCCGTATGGCCGGGATCTTTAGCTCGGCGAGCGGGCGGGGGGTTCCCCGAGGGAGGGCGCTCCCCGCCACCTGTCCCCTCGCGGTGCCACTAGGGAGGGGAGAGGAGTCCACCCCCCGGTTCCCTCCGCCTTTCTTCTTCAGTAGCTATATAAGGCCAGTTCTAACTCGGGAGCTCCGAGGGGGGTAGAGGGGCAGAGGGGTTCCGCGACGCGGGGCACTCCATAAGCGATGGATGCGGGGTCTGTGGGGCAAGGAAGGGGGGAACTGCATCACTAGGCGCGGGGTCCGCGGGGCGAGGAGGTGGAATATGGCGCGGGGTCCGCGAAGCGAGGGGTCACACGATGCAGGGTCCGCCGCCGCCGCCGCCGCCGCCGTCATCATGTTCTCTCTCTTACCATTTTTTCTTCTCTCTTCCTTCCTCTTTTCTTAAATTCTCTCTCTTTCCACCAAGGTATCTCGTTTTGTCTTGATATCTTTTGTAATTTTAATTTTTTAAATTAATTATTTTATTTAAAATTAATTATTTATTTAAAATTATTTTTTTAAAGGAGATTTTTTTAAATATTACTTAGTAATTTATTATTATTATTATGAGTGATATTATTATTCGCGACAAAATGCGTTGGCACGCGACTCGTTATCGCAGCGCAACCTCAAACCGCTGAATTGAAAGGAAGAATGGAGAATAAACCGAATAATATTTATCATAATATACATTTATTGATCATGTAATGCATAGTGTACAATATTATCTATTGCGTACGCTAATAATTCACAATCTATAATCGAAGTTTTGTTCTTAATTTTATGGTTGATATTATTTATTTTTTTATCTACTTTATATAATTATATCATTTGATACATTCCGAAATTAGATATCACATGCGAAAATATTCCACATAGATCGATGGTATGAAATATATATCTTTAAAACGGTAAGATCATTTTATCAGACACGTGTTAAAAATTACAAACTTGCAATTTTATGTAGGTCAATGAAATATATTTTATTAAACATAAATAACAAAACATAACGAAATATAAAAAAACATTAATTTAAGAATGTAATATGATGGAATACAACATATAAAATATGTTAGAAAATAAATTCTAAAATACTGAAATTTTAAAATAAAACATATAAAATATAAAATGTAAAAAATATTATAAAATATTATTTAGTAACTTAAATTTAATTTTCTTTGTCTTGTAATATATCTATGTCATCTAATATTTTTCATTATTAATTATAAACTCTTTAATACACTTGCGACAATCTGAAGCTATATTATATTCCATTAAAAGTTTATGACAAATAAAACATTTTCTTTTTAATTCATAATTTTTTGGCACTACTTTACATAATGTGTGCCAGTTTGTTATTGCTACTCGAACACAATTAAAGTCTTGCACTTCTGCGTGAAAGCAGTCTTCGCATATCCTTCGGAAAGGAACGTCATCTTCTCTGTAGATGACACTGGCAGAATTTATAGCTTTTACGCACGTTCCCAGCAGAAGTGGCTCGTAAGTTTCCGGATACTCCTCCGGGATGACTCCGTCTACTGCTTTCACGCTTTCTTGGCTCGTTGGCGGTTTCATCTTTTGATTTTATTTCACAATTAATATTATATTTTATTTAACTCACTTAAATTTTTTTCTTTTATAATATTTACCTTATAAGTTACTCGCACGCACTTAGTATTCAGTCAGTAGAACTTGCACTTAATACTTAATGAATCGGGTCTGAACATCTACTGACGGTTAAGGATGACACTCCTTCGTCTTGCTGCTGATACATGATACGCTTTGCATTTTTCTTATCTTTTAGAAATACGGGTTGACATCGCGAGATTTATGTTAATGTCTTCTTTTTTCACTGACTATAACAAATAAAAACAAAGAAGTTATTTAAAATTTAAAAAATTATTGTAAATTTAAAATAAATATTCATACGTACCTTTATAATTTATATGTAGCATTTATGTGCTCTATAGTTTTAATTTACACATATAGAACACACATATTACACAACATTATTTGATATAGCGGAGTTCTACACTCGGTACAAAATAGTCCTTCCATTGTGCCAAAAGAGTCAATTTCGTGTATACGAAGAACATTAATGTGCGAATACAAGTCTCTTATTCTCACAAAACATTCTGTACAAAATCTCGAACTAGAATTTCCTGCTGAATAGTAAAATGTAACGCGGCACATTCTTCTTAGTTCATTTACTGCATTAATTTCACGTTGATTCAAGAGTTTATGTTTGAAACTCATATTAAAGTCAGTATCATCACTGTCATAATCAGAGTCTTCGAGCACTTCTTTATCAATATTCATTGCATCATCGTCGTCATCACTATCATCATCATCAATGTCATCAAAAACATTATCATCATCGCCGTTATTTTCATCTTCAATGTCCATAACTTCATCCTCAATATTATCTTCATCTACCAAATCAATCACTTCAATTTCTTCTTGATTTGCTACTATCACTTCTTCATTCATTAAATCTATCACTTCGATTTCGTTTTGATTATTTGCCATTACTTCTTCATCGTTAATTAATATAACATTATTATCAGCCATAATATCTTTAATTTCTAACAGTAGATTCAGAAGTCTCGTTCTCTCTTCCGTTTATATATCTCAATTTCATATGTTATATATCTCAATTTCATATGTTATATATGTGTATGTACTATCATTTGTGTCAAGCTAGCAGTTTTTGCATTTATACTTATTTAGCATCTAAATTACAATATATACATGGATAGGGTAAAGGAATACAACACATTAATGTTTAAATATTTTTTATTTTTAAAATTTTTCTTTCTGGCGTTGTACGCCAGTAACCACCAGTTAAATATTTTAAATACATTTTGTAACGCGCAATGTTTCGAATATTTTACACATCGAAAAGTATTGTTAACATCTAGATTATTCAATGATTCTAAATCTTTATAATCAATATCCAAGGTTTTGATGATGACATCATCCCTCGCATCGCTATCGAGCATATTTGTCAACCATTCTTTCTTCTGACATCCTTTAACGTATATGAAAGCTTCATCTTCTATGTCAATCACAGCTGTTGTAATCAAATGTTCTGCCATGCTATATGGAATCATTCCGGCTTCCCATCGCAAGCCATGATGATTTGCAATCAACCAGGAAGCGCAAGATTTGTCGGATTTTGTAAAAAGATGCCATGGTATAGGACTTGCAAAAATATAATGAGAGAGAATTGTCCTCTTTCTCAACACAGCCACTTCCTTCACGACAAATCTCCTTCCGACGACGAATCCTTGCAGATCCGCAAACGTTGGAACGATCATGACGAAAAAACAATTCCTTTGAGACTACGCTCCATCGACAAATACATCGGATTTTTATTCCTTTCTTATATTAAAAAAGAAGGGATATTTGCAAATGTTGCAGTTTACATAATCTTGCGCACTACATTAGATAATGGGCAATACTTAATAACGCGATCGTGCAAGATGAGATAATAAGCGGTAGTATTCGGCGGTACATTTTCTTTACAATCAAATTCTATTCGTACATCTACAGTAGCGCTCTTGATGGACTCGTTTTGTCGCGAGCAGTTAATGACCACAATAGGTATCAATATCCTTTTGTCAAAAATGTTCCTACGGTGAAAAGCGTTTCGTAACAATCGTATCCGTAATATGATTTACGAAAACGTGCATACATGTCAAAGAGGATGGCGTATCTATTTTTGTTAAAATCTAAATTTAAGTCGTCGTACGGATAAAATTCGGAATTTAAATAAAGTTTCACATTGGTCAATTTACAGTCATCGAATATCGTAAGAACATCTTCAGACATGTTATTCTTTCGGCCCGCCTGCAGAGCAAAGATAACATACCGCGGTTTCTCTAGCTGAGTCGACGTTTTTACAGCCCACGAATGTTTGGTTGTACTTTGTAATAAAGGATACTCGTATAAATCCCACGAGCGAAAACTCATGCTCAGATATCGCCCACTTTCCAAAGCTCGCAACAAAGATAGTTTATTGATTTCATTCAACATTACATGAGGCATTCGCTGTACTTTGAATAATTCTATTTCCGGTTCCATCGTCGAAACTCCCACCATACAGTTGTTGTCGCTGCGCGCTCGTATCAGTATCAATTCGTGACGAGCGTTAACAACCACACGTTTGTAATCTTCGCAAAAGCCAAACAACAGATTGAGTGGTACGCAAAAATTAAAGTATCCTTCCGATATGGTCGATGAAATGTCCCATCCTGCGTTTCGCAAAATTAGCGCCTTGTCATACGTCAGCGATACATAATTCTTGATTGTACTGGTTATTCCGACGTTTCTGTTGCGATCAATCTCCACACCATTGAGTTCGTATCGAATTTCATCAAACATAAATGCTACACAATTGTTTCCAAGAGTTGTCACTGATTCATTATTTTTTTTCTTTATCGTCAATTTTCCTTCGAGATAGAGAAAGCTTTCGCATGGCAAGATATATAAATCTTACTGTTGTATAGGTATTCTTATTTCATCGTTATGTCCAAACATCGTGTTTGCGTACGGATTGTACGTGTGAGTCTCAATCTTGATGACGCGATCGTCAAAGACCGGCTCACTTCCAATATTTAAGATATCAATCATTTCGAACGATGAATCCTAATGATCTTAAAAATTTAACGTTGGATATGTTGAATTTTTTTTTACCATATTTAGTACTCTTAGTCGTCGCCTGAAAAATTGTGTCCTTTATTTGTTTCACCTGCTCGTTCAACACTAGCATTTCATTCAACACCCTTGTTATCGCTGTCGTCTGCGTATATGCAATCTAACGGTGATTTCCTCTCCGCGAAAATCGAGCAATCGGCCGTCTTGATCCACAATACGTATCGTTAAATCTGTAATGCTCCGTGCGATGATCGGAAGGTAAATGATTTGCGTCGGCGTTTCCGATATTTTATATCCTGGCGGCACGCTCGGTGAAAACTCATGTATCGTATGTACGCACTTGTCGTTGCTGTACGCACCAGCGGTCATATTGCATTCTATGCGAATAATATTTACGTTAACGATATTTATCAGTACGTTTGATTCGTGCCATTGTTGCGGCTCCAGCATACGATTCGACGAAAATCCAAACAACGGTCCAATGTTGTCAGGTTTGACGAAATTTATTCGATAAGCGCACTTGATTTCGCTCTTCATCGTATTGTTATTAGCTCGAATAATCAGTGGATACTCGTTCTCTTCATCTTCTCTTTCGAGCATCTTCTTTTTTACAACATCGTTGAGATGAGGATATTGTTGTAATATTGCACGTTTTAAATATCTGCTTATGTCATGCAGTTCGTACAATCCTTCGGGAATGACAATTTTTTTGTCGTCTTGGTCAAAGTAAAATTTGTTATTAGACAATGTTACATTCGGTATCGCGTGGTACGTTTCAAAATCTGCCAGACCGAGTTCATAATCACCAAATCGCTAAAATCTATGACTGGAAAGTAGCTTACCAAGAGCAGACTACTCTTACCGGTCAACGTAAACGTTAGTGACATGTTTGATCGAATATTGACTTTATACAATGCAATGTCGGTTCTTAAATTGATTGTCAACTCCCTTCAGAAACTGCAGGCATAGTTGTTCACAATTGGCTTTGATCATACCGTTGATATGCTGTGCGATTATATTCGATGTATGTCTTTTTTAGATATCGTATCAATTCCTTCGGTGATCGAAGATTGCCAAAACTATCAAAATAAATAGCTCGATCCCCCCTCTTTGCATACCCAATGAGTACCTGGTCCCTCAGCATTATCTAAATTCAAGATACCGCTCTCGTTTCGATGTACTCTTGTAGGTAAGGTAGTACGCATAAAAACACCTCTAAAATACGGAATGCGCATACGCCAATTGCCAATTGTTGTAGTTGTACATTGGTAGTTATACCTTTAGGAATTTTTAACGTCTCTTTGACGTTTTTTTTTTTGAAAAAGCACCTCGTCCACGCTTGTATGGAGCGAGATAAAGTCCATGACCTTCCATAGCACGATTATGATGTTTCAATTCTTCTAGTTGACGTTGCGCAGCTTTGTTATCGTTCACTGCCTTGGCGACTCTCGCCGCTCCACCAACCAATGAACCGAGAACTCCCAACAATGGCAAGATAGGTAGGATACTGCGTTTTGCTACTGGAAGTATTCTTTTATTCATTGCTTTCTTCATCGGCTTCTTCTTCATTTTCAAACCCATGCCGATTTTTGTCTTGGCCTTCATGGCCGCCCAGACAGCTGCGGCGGCAGCTCTTTCACCCAGAGTCGAATCTCTCGCGGTGATGCATTTTCGCGCTTTTGCGGCGAGTATATTGTCGGCTACGTGTCGTTTAGCGTGATCGTTGCTTTGTGAGAAGCTATATCGTGTTCGCGGCACGCAGCATCCAATATATTAATTCCTCGATCGCCTCTAACCAATCGCTTTTCTAAATGCGTTCCAGAACCGCAAAATTGATATCCGGGGATATGCAATTCGAAAGGAAGCGCATTTATCGCTCGATTTAACAGACCTCTGCCTCTCGCTGACATTCGTCACAATTCTTTATCAACGGTGTCGGACCGTCGATGTGTGTGCGTTGCCACGGTTGGTTATAATGTTCGACGCAGCGACGATAGGTTCGAACCTCCAAATCCGTCTTTATATGCTCGGGCAGCTTGTCCCACAAGAGATCTATGCAGTTTTGAAATTCTCGTAGTAAAACAACTTTCGGTATATATTGTAACTGTTCGGATGTTATATTGTAAATATCGCAGCTATCTGACACAATAAGAAACATTTTGATTACTGAGCGGTTTCGCTCCGTATTCCTCTATAAATAGATCCGCTTTTTCTACACCGTTTTCAGTTATTGTCGTTGTAGGGAGACAAAATGCAATTCGTGCGACAATCACAGACTATCAGAGTGATTAATTTAGACTAAAAAGTACAACTTGAAAGGAAAACACGCAAACATGGAAACATGCTTTCTATTTCTATATGTGGTATCATATGTGGACCGTCAAATTGTGGCAAAACAAATGTGTTGATAAGTTTGCTGGAGAGTCCACACGGTGTGCGCTTTGAAAACATGTACATATATTCTAAATCGCTGCAGCAACCGAAATATCGATACTTGGAAAATTTATTAACATCGATAGAAGAAATTGGTTATTTTACATTCTCCAATAATAGCGATGTCATTTCACCGAGCGAAGCGCTTCCGAATTTTATCTTTATTTTTGATGACGTGGCGTGCGACAAGCAAGATACAGTAAGAGAGTACTTTGCAATGGGCCGTCACGCTGATGTCGATTGCTTCTATCTCTGTCAAACGTATGCAAAGATACCCAAGCATCTTATACGCGGCAACGCAAATCTGTTGATTCTATTTAAACAAGATGATACCAATCTAAAACATGTATACAACGATCACGTAAGCACTGACATATCCTACGAGGATTTTTGTGAATTGTGTCGCAATTGTTGGAAACAAAAATATGGTTTCGTAATGATATACAAAGACAGCACGCTTGCTAATGGACGATACAGAAAAGAATTTAACGATTTTGCGATACTATAATGTTGTTAGTTATTATTGATACGTCGACTAGACAACGTTTACGAACATGGATAATAACGAGGAGATTAGAGATCGCGAGAAGATAGTAAAGCAGATTGCGAAAACGAGCGATTCAATTCGCAAGAAATATCGCGCCTTAAAAACGGGTAAGATGGAAGAGGATATTGCTTTGGAAAGACAGTTCAAACCGATTGTCGAACCTTTGATTCAAATTGTTGAAAATACCGGCGGTGAAGAACCTAACTATAAAATGGAGTCTAACGTGACAAGGGAGACAAAATGAAAACAGTCGCAAAATTTAGATAATTCACTGATAACTTCTACTCCACGATCAAACGCTTTATTGGACGTATCAGTGATGACCTCTATTCCGAAGCCTAACGTGACAAGGGAGACAAAACGAAAACGATCGCAAAATTTAGATGATTCACTGATAACTTCTACTCCACGAAAACGATCAAACGCTTTATCAGACGTATCAGTGATGACCTCTGTTCCGATTAATGTCACACATCATGCAACACCATATGAACAGCCTTCAAACAATGTCGAAGATGTTTTCGAAACTACCAACGAGTCACAGGTGATGTCTGTTCGACGTCAGTTACAAACCTCGGAAGGTCTAGAAACGCTGCAAAATCATTTCGGTCCACTAGGACAAAAGTACATGGGAGCTGTTTCAACCACAAGGAAACAAGGATATAGATAACGTTTATAGTGTTTATTTCACCAACGATGGATTGATGCTTGGTGATAAGCGTTTCGATGTAAGCAAAGATGACAATATATTTATAAACGGAATAAGATATTTGGGAACGGAAGGTCTTTACGAGTTAATTTTTAAAAAAGTACCTGACGATGAATTGTACACTGAAGAAGATAAACAGAAATACAAAGATATTTTGCTACTGACAAACGCGCATAGACGTAATCATAATATGCTTAATCCAGTTATGGGTAATAAAGGATACAAATACAAATATGTAATCGCACCCCTTCTACCCCAAAAAGTCGGAAGAGGTATACCACGTGTCATGACACTAAACGATAATGCCATCGATTACGTGCATTGGGATGATCCAAATGAACTTGTAGATCGTCTCCGATTACTCGAGTACTTCGCGCCAAGCTGGACACAACACTCACGACAACGAGATACAGTCAATTATCGAGGAACTTGTAGCTGATCTCATTATAAATTGAACCGCGTGTCAAGGAAATGAGTCATTTAACAAGTGTCGAAATGCCAATCAACAAGTTTGGGACATCACTTGGAAGAACCGGAGCGGAACTATACTACCAATGGAGTGGATTAGTCAGAAATTACGTGCGCGATAACGCTCTTTGCGTGGTTGCAGCCGACTTTGATGCAAAGTCACGCAAAATTCGACGTGTAGCGTTACCGGTAGATGATGGCGACGTTGTAAACAAATCGGTATGTGGAACATGGTACAAATTTTAAAGGATCGACAGAACGAAATCGAGAAGAAATTGATTTCGTTCCAAAAGGACGTGCAGATTATTTTAAACGAGCTTTGACAAATGATGATTACTCATCCCGCCGAGAGTACGTAGATAAGAATATACATCAAATTTTGTGTTATTTGCGTGTCGTGATGTTCGAGAAGAAGAAAAATTCTGAGAGGCAATGGCTAGTGGAGGAACTGCACGCTCCGGCGAGAAGAAATTTTCCACGAAGACGTGTCATAGTACGCGGGTACGATGACCTATGGCAGGCAGATGTAGTCGAAATGCGACCTTATACGCGATTCAACAAAGGTTACCACTATATCCTCACTATTATCGATGTGCTGAGTAAGCACGCATGGACCGTACCGCTCAAGACCAAGAGTAAAGACGAAGTTGCAAGAGCGATCGAAAAGATAATTCGATGGAAGATGTCCGAAAAATTTGCAGACCGACAGAGGAAAGGAATTTTATAATGCAAATGTACAAAAAATCATAAAGAGACACTACTAGAGACAAGAGATATTAATCACTATTCGACATATTCTGTAATGAAAGCATCAATCGTCGAACGGTTCAATCGCACGTTAAAAAATGACATGTGGAAGATGTTTACTCATAATGGCAATTATAGATGGCTCGACTTGTTATCACGTCTCGTCTCGGCGTATAATACGCGAAAGCATCGAACTATCGGTATGCGACCCATCGATGTTACCCCCGCAATCGCAGACAAACTCTTGACCACAGTGTATTATCACATAAAAATTGCTACATCCGCACGATTCAAAGTAAGCGATTACGTGTGAGTAAATTCAAGACAATATTTGAAAAAGGTTATACACCAAATTGGACCACGGAGGTGTTTAAGATCATCAAAGTTCAGAAAACTAATCCCGTGACATATCTATTGCAAGATTCATGTGGAAAATCAATCGCTGGAGGATTCTACGAATACGAATTGCATCGCGTTGTAAACCCCGACGTGTATCTCGTTGAAAAAGTATTAGACAAAAGGGGGAACGAGGTCTATGTTAAATGGTTGGGATTTGATAATTCGCACAATTCATGGATACACAAAAGTAACGTGTTGTAAAATAAATTTAATACAAGTTTCTTTATATAATACATGTATTACAATTTATTATAGAAGTAAATGAATTTTTATTTACAATATATAAATATATATTATAATAAATGAGTTTTTATTTATAAGATATGTATTATAACGATATTTTATAATGTCCCCATGGCAGTGTGTCGGTAGAGTCGGGTACAATGTATCGCTTATCATCGTACGGACTTAGAGCAATTTTTGTTTTGGATATCGTATATACTTTATGCATTTTTTATCTTATACAAGACTGCTGTCGTGTTATTTCAGTCTCGTCTCAACAAACGCAACACTGTGTGTTCATCAAATGTTATCGATTTTGTTACTACGTTATTCTTGATGCCTTTCACTTTTTTTGTATCATTTTTTCCATCAACACGCAAGGCGTACATTTTTGCTCTAAGCCCTACGAATTCAATCATAATTGCACCATTGTTTTCGTCCTTCATCAAACCTGGTATCTTTTTATTAGCAAGTAGAATATCGTATACATTATCAATCGCATAATCACTCGTGTCGAATCTTTCAATATCACGTTTCATGATATCGTAGACGTCGTCGCACTCGATGTGATAAATTAAACTATCGGTATCCGTGTACATTACTTTACATTTCTCGCCATATAATGATGACATGTAATCATAATGAAATTCATACAAACATGTCTTTGATATGTCGAGGATGCACATACCTACATAGATTGGTTTGTCGAACTTCACCTCGAGTTTACGCAATTCGATCGCGATCAAGTTCTCTGAAAAAACGCTTCGATTGTGAAAATTTGGTTTCGCGATCATTGCCTCCGCGCCATATCTTCCCTCCCATTTTGTTAAAAATTTAACGTCGACGTGATTGCGCACATTCTCCATGGTTTTGCCAAAAACCGCGTTGTTCATCAATTTATATAAATTTTTCTCGAAATCATTTTTAGCGAGTGTTCTAAATTTCGTATTGAGTTCGATATACTCCCGGAGCCATGAAGATTGCGAAAATTGCAATACGCGATGTATTTTTGTAACGCGAAGACCGTGACGAATACATTGCTGTAGGTTGTGATAATATATAATATATGACATAACGTTTCTTATCGTACAAGGTTGCGAAGAGTTTGTCCTGTCGCTTACCGGGTGGTTTATCGCGCGTTGGACAAAACGATAGATTAATGTGCGCGTCGTGAAGATGTTCCGGGTACTCTAAATCTACCTCGAGAATGTAACCGATAGGCGAATCCAGTGGTGTTGCGTTTACGTTAAAGTTGAACACATCGACGATCCATCGAAAATTTGCGTAAAACAATGGTTGACACATTGCCCAACCGTACAAGTTGTTAACGTCAAAGTACATAAGATACGACGATGGTTTCGATGGATCGTATGACTGTGTGTACTTGTTGTTGGCTCGCGCGTATCGGTTGGAACATTGACTTAGACCACCGCGTATACCGCGTTCGATGAACATGATCATATCGATGTCGGTGAGCAATTCGAAATTGACGCGAGTATGCTTCAACATTGCGTCCCACGTAAAACCTGGTAGGATATAATAGTACGCAGGATCGAGTCCATAACTCGCGATGCAACTATCACGAAAATTTTCAAAGATATCAGTCAACAAGATGTCAGTCTTGAGATATAAATTACTGTATTCGCCAAGCGTTCGGATGGAGAATCGCTGCCATACATTGCCGGCGTGCGCGTAATCGCTCTCGGACACAGTGTCACCTGTCAATGAACTGTAAAATGATTCGCGTGATGGTAAACATAACTCCTCCAACTTTTCGACGCAGTCAATGTACTCGTTCGGAAAGATACCTTTTCGCGTCAGTAAATTAAAATCTTGTGTCGATAAATTTTGAAACTCGCATTGCAATATTCGTAGCTTATCTTTACTCAAGAAGGATGCCAGTTTCTCAAGAGTGGTATTGAGAAATTTGAATGAATCAATAAATCGTTATTTAACACAATTTTTCTGATCATTTTTGTCTTCCGTATCTTTGACATTTTTTGTAAGCGAAATATACTTTTCTTTTGTTATCGGAAGTAATTCTATTCGTCCTTCATATGCCGTAGCTATTTCCGTAATGATGAAATGCGTGTCATAGCCGGATAAATTGTGAAAAACTATGGGAATGCAATGCGAGTCTTTGTAATTTAAATTACAATTTGAATGCGCGGGACCTCTAAATCGACCAGTTACATGGCAATGATCGCGTACCCGCATGTCATTTGGAGCGAACGGTTTTTCGCACACGTGACAGTACGTAGCGTTATTAAATTTTTCCCAATCTTCTCGCGTAAAATTTGCTATAGGGACATTAGCGGACAAAATAGTTTTTACGCGATGCGCTAAACTTCTGAGTTCCTTGGCAAACTACACGACGCAATCCTTATCGCGACGAAACCGATATGGATAATGAGTTATCGTACGAGCAGCGTACATAATATCCTATGCTAAATACCCGATGGTGCTGGTACGCATAGCTTGATGATTTCGGATGTTCATTTTCCATCTTCTCCAAGGTGCATTCCAAGTCCGCGTACACAATAAACGGAACTCGTTCTTTCCTGTTATAATTGTTGAATCTGAGTCACTTGTTGTCCTCACTCGGTAATCTGATGGCACAGTCGTTCATCTCTGTACAGTCTATAATGTGAGCCTCCAATTTTTCATTCATGCTAAAATAGTGTAAACATCTGCAAGAAACATAATTATTTTAATTTTTTTTTAAACGAGTATAAAATATTTCTCAACTTATTAAAATATGTATATTTACCGGTCACAAAAAAATTTCCTGTGTTCTTTTTTGTTGAGTTGCGAGCCTATGAGGCGGGACAGATTCTTGATCCACACGAAATGTCTCGCGGAGATTTATTTTTATCATCCCGCGGATCCTGCACGTATAGCAGATTGACATGCTTTTCCTTCTTCGTATTGGTAAGACGTGTCGGAAGGATCGAAAGTTCTTTCTTCTTTTCGATGCAGTGTACATTTATGGATATATTGTTGAGAAATTCAAACTTTTTAATTTGTTCCAACGTCATCGGAAACTCAATGTTTTGAAAATTAAGTACCGACGTATAATGTGGATACGAGGATTCTCGTTCTGTGTTTCTTTCAATTGGATACAGAGCCGCGACCATTGACCATGCAAAACACGCATCGTCCGTAGACTGTACGTTGATCACCGCTCTCTTCATCATAATTTCCCGCGGTAACTGAATGTAATCCCGCATCCCGCATCCTGCGTGCAGAGGATTGTGTTTGTTTATATTAACAATCAAATTGTATACGCGACAATGCCCACCCGCTATCGCGTTCCTGAAATTCTTCTAGGGATGCCAAGGTAGACTCAATAACGCGCAACTCATACGACTCGTGTTTGGACGAACGAAAGAGTTTACAGTTTCTCGTGTTGACACTTTTATTTGCACGTTTATTATTCGCAACAAATTCACCATTAAATACTGTATTCATCTTGATATTGTTATGTTTCTGCATGATATTTCGTACCGTTGACCTATGTGGATTTGCAAATTTGCAATTTTAATACGTGAGGTAATCTCATTGTGACATGATAAAGATATTTACGCGAAATTCATCGTAGCAGCCATATATTGGCGCTAATATTACTGCAAATGTTGCAGTATCTATAGTTACATCATATATCGAATGATGTACGAAAACGTGCCTAAAGTAGATTTATTCTGTATAATCTCATCGTAGCTGCTATTCGCCGGCGCAAAAATGCAAAATTGCAATTTTAATGAGAGTTATATTTCACATCTTGCGTAGTAAACCATCGAAAAAAAAATAGAGGGGTATACAAATTAAAAAGAACTTCAACAATCATTATTGCATTAATTGCTCTGTGAAAGACGGACAGTCTATACCTCTATAAAAAGAAACAGCTCTTGAAAAAATGTAAAGGAAGCTCTGTGAATGATTACACTTCGATTCAACAGAATGAGGCGTACAAAAAACAGTAAGTTTTATTACCATAAATCTTTCTTATACATTTAATAAAAATTATTGAAATTAGCCATAGTTGTATAATATAAACACACACCGCGATCCCTCTCCGATCGAGGGTGGATCCGCCGCTCCGGGGGTGGGTATTCATCACACGTGACTGCCCGGAATTGTCACGTGGGCTATTCAGCGGTGCGGGGATGTAACATCCGCATCGCCGGTTCACACAACGGCATCATCCCCGTGTCGCGGTACCCTGGGCAAGCGTGGTGCCTCCACGGGTGCGATACTCACATGGGGCTATGGGCCGGGTCATTCCTCACATCCCCCCGAGGGGGGCAGAGTCTCCGACCCTAGTTCCCCATGCGGGTGCCCAGAACTATGCCGGCCACCGGACCCGGACCCGGATCTTGGAATACGTCCAAGCCCCGGTGGCCCTAGGCCGTGAGCCCCCGGTCGCGCAGGGGCTGCGGTGGTGTGCGGACATGCTCCTATGGAGCTCCGCTGTATCTGTTACTAGTGACAAGTATATAATCATTTCGCTGGATAATATTAGTATCGGCTATTTCTATACATCAAACAGATTGCATTGGTATAATTGTTATGTTAGATATGTTAGTGATCGTCTGACAATAAGTTATTTAAGTTCTGAGTTGTGTCTGAATAATGCTTGCCCCTGACGACTCATGTCTTTGTGATATTACACACTATTACGACTTATTAAGTTGCTTTAGGATGAGTGAGTGCTTAGTGGTCGATAATTGGTTAATCACGGAGTGATAATTAAGTCTGAGTAACTTTATTTTACTCCTATTATCATTAATTAAAAGTTGCATATATTACATCACGGCAGTTACGGACATGTGGCAGATTAAAATGGCTGACTTGTACAGTGTGTGAACGATATAGCCAATATGGCCAAACGGCAACGAAGATTCTCAAACGAACGAGTGCCACGTGATCTACAGATAACTAACACCTATACCTACTCCACTCTCTTTGTCTTTCGTTTATTTTATTTTGTGTATCTCATTTACGTACTAGCCTGCTCTCCTTGTCTGGTCACATATACAACATATAGGATAAATTACTATGATTATCATTATTATTTTATTAATTTATTTAACATCTACCGTAAGTATCTTGTCATCTTATCGACATTTACTTCACCAAAAATGATTAACGATGACACTTTATAATAGAGGCATGTATATATACATTTTGGTATATGCGATTATAATTCACTTTGAGAAATGTATTAATTTACAACAATGGTTATGTTACTAAAATCCTAGGGTAAAGTATATAATATCATAAATGTGAAATGATTTGAGTGCTTATGTCTACGTCTTATCCTTCCATGTAATAATTAATATTGTATCCACTGGACTGGAACTTGCGTCATATAATGATACTGCACACTCAGTCAAACGAGTGTAGTGAGTGTTGATTTCCAGGGTGCTTTCGGTTTCCTCCTCTTATTGTGGACAGTGAGACTGGATGGTTGCTGGAAATATTATCTCTGGCCTTTTGATGCTTTCGCCACAACAACTTGGCCTACGAACCCAGATACCATGTGGATGGATTACATGATGTTGGAGGGATGATAAATGGAATTTCAGAGTGCCTTTTGGAAACAAACGTATAATGATTTATAGACAGATAGTACAGAACAGGTAAGACGAGTATGTTATATTGAATTGTGTAATTGTTAGCGTTAGAGTACTAAACTAAATTTATTGTGGTGTCTCAATCTGTGTAAATGAATGGTGCAAGATATGTGAAGATTTGTCATTTGAAAGACGTAACTGTAGAGATAATTAAGCCATATAGTCCTAAGACATTTATTAAAAAAAATATATATAATGCATTTTATTTCTTTACTTCATATTCTTTATTACTATTCGATCTCAAACTTTTACAAAAATTTATATTTCTGCTCATTATGTAATGAAATTAACAATAAAGATCTGCATTTTGCAATTAGGTTGTAGACCCAAGAGGGAATACACATTTGACACTTAGCGAGGGAGCCACCAATCAGAGGTGTGTTGGCTGCCCTGTAAGCGCGTTGATGGGCAATGTGGCATAGGTTATGTGGCGCCCATGCCCCCGGTCGCAGCTCCGCAGCCTCGCGCGCTCGCCACCGAGCGCCACCGTCCACCAAGGAAGCAGAGGTTGGAGCCACGACTAGCGTGGTGACTTCCGGCTTCTTCTCCGTCGGCCACCACCACGCGGACAATGAGAGGACGGCCATGACAGTCAAGCTGAGACGTGCGGCAGCCACACGTCTGGTGGAGTGAAACAGAGGAGAAACTCCGGACAGACGGTATCAACGTGTCACGGCGTCGTGACCGGGGAGTGACAGCGACGCGCAGTGAAGGGCGTCCTGTGAGCGACGAAAACCTGTGAGTGATAAAAAGGTGCTGTCCCGCCGGCTCGGTGCGACCACGTGCGTCGCGCCCCACCTGTTGCGTGCGTGCGCCTCCGCCTCTCTCGCTTGCGTGCATCTCGCGATTGCGCCCGCGCTCTCTTTCTCGCCATCGCAAAGTCGCGCGTTGTCTCGCTCTCTCTCCTGTGTGAGAGGTGTCTCTCTCTTACTCGGGCGTTGCATCGCACTCTCGCTCGTGAGCGAGCAGTCAAATGTATCTCTCTCTCGCTCGCGAGTGACGTTTCTGTTCGTGTTGTCGCAGGCGTTGCGGCCGCGTCTCGTGATTGCGCGCATCGCTCGTTTCAAGCGCTTCGCCTCGCGCTTGCGAGAGTTTCATAGTTTTTAAGTGCGTTCTCTCTTTCCGTTATCTGTTGCGTTTTCTCGTTGTCATAATTTCGTTCTCGAACGTTCCTCCGTGTTCGCGGTGCCCTTGCCGGCATTGTACGTCGCGAAGAAAAAAACCTGTCACGCGCTGTTTTCGTGTCCGCGGTGCCCGCGCTGGCATTGTACGTATCGTTTCTTTGTTCTGTGTAAATAGTTTTTAGGCTCTGTAAATATCGTGATCGGTCGAATGTGCTTTGTTCCGCTAACGTGTGCTTGAGAAATAAACGCGACCAGACCAGAACATCATGAGACGTTGCTGGCGACGGTCGGATATCAAAGAATTGTGGCGCGACTTGGTTTTCTCTACCTCAATCTCGTCTTTCAGATCTCGTACAGGCTCGAGCCTGCCTTCTCAACAAGGCAGCGCCTGCCTAGCCTTGCAGGTGGAGCATTCACCAACCGCTACAAATTGGTGACCCCGAGCGTCCAGCCCTCGCCAGCGATCATTCCTTTCATTACTGTACTTCTCGTGGCGCAATCCTTTGTAACGCGGTCTCTTTGTGTCTCGTGCGCTTTGCGGTCGACTAGTCTGACGGTGCAACCGTGTCCGGACTTCCAATCAGTGCATTCAATTCCGTGTGTTCAGTGTTCAGTGTTCGTGTGCTCGCACCGAAAATGATGGACCGCTCTCCGCCGCGCTCGGTCCTGCGCGACGACAGCTCCGCTCTTCAGCCTTCGTCTCAACGCTCTCACCGTCCGGGAAGCCCTCCTAATGAGGCATCCTCGGTCTTCCAGCTTCCGGCGCGAAGCAGCTCGCACACGCCCAACCTGGATCTGCACAACGCCGACGTCGAATCCATCAACAACTGCAGGCTGCCACCCTTCTGGAAAACCAATCCAGATCTTTGGTTCTTCCAAATCGAATCGGTCTTTGCCTCGAGCCGCATTCGCTCAGACGATTCAAAATATCATCTAGTTATCAGCGCCCTGGATCCGGAATCTCTGGCGGAAGTATCCGATATAATTCGTGCTCCGCCTTCTTCGGACAAATACACCTTCCTCAAAGAGAGCATAACTCGGCGTTTCACAGATTCCGCTGACCGCCAGCTGCAAAAGCTCTTCAACGAGCTCGAGCTGGGCGACAAGAAGCCCTCACAGCTCCTACGCCAGATGCGCAGCCTCTCAGGGGATAAAGCTTCAGAGGAGATTCTCAGAGTCAAATGGCTCTCTCTCCTCCCGCTCAATGCTCAGCGCTTCCTAAAGATTTTCAGTGCTCCAAATTTGGATGAGCTCGCAGTGGCAGCGGACCACCTCCTGGAGGGTAATAACAGCTCGTACGTGATGTCCACGTCGCTTCCCACTCGTGCCGCGTCCCCAGTCGCACGCAGCCAGGCTCATCAAGTCAATTCCGACAATCTGACAGGTCATCTCCTGGAGATCAAGAGCTCCCTGGCGAAGTTAATTCGTGAACTTCACTCCAGACCAGGCCCACCAGCCTCGCACTTCAATAGATCTCGCTCACGCTCGCGGTCGAGAGCTTCCTCGCCCGCGCTGCAAGGTGCGTGCTATTACCACCGGCGATTCGGCTCCTCAGCTCAACGGTGCACCACACCCTGCTCGTTTGTGGTCAACCAGACGCCAGACCAGCCTTTAAACTAAGCCGGCTGTCGGCGTCTGATGCAGTCGCCGGCAGCAGCAGCAGCAGCAACAACAACGCAATCGCCTTGCCGTCGGAAGAACTCCGTCTCCACGTTCACGACCGGACGTCAAACATCAAATTCCTGGTAGACTCAGGCTCTACCGTCTCTTTGGTACCAAAACGCCTCTTCGCAAGACTTCTCAAGCCAACCGACACTCGCCTGCATGCTGCAAACGGCACGTCTATCGTCACTTATGGTGAAACGTTCCTGACCGTCGACTTCGGCCTCCGCCGAGCCTTCAGGTGGACTTTCGTGATTGCTGACGTCCAATCGGCCATCATTGGAGCAGACTTTCTACACCACTACGGCCTGATCCTGGATTTGAAGAAGCGAGCACTGTTGGATGCTCTCACCTCGCTCTCCACCAAAGGTAATCTCGCCGTAGCCGCAGTTTTCGGAATCTCTTCCTGTCCACCCGATCTGCCGCCGGGTCCGAACTCATCAGACTACCAGGCTCTGATTAAAGAATTCGGAGATCTCGGTCTAGCAAAGCCTCGTCTTTCAGCAGCCTCCGCACATGTCGAACATCATATCGTCACATCTGGGCCTCCAGTGGTGGAACGAATACGTAGACTGGCGGGTGAGAAACTTAAGGCTGCACGCGAAGACTTCGAACGGATGCTGCACCACGGGATCATCCGCTCGTCAAACAGTCAATGGGCCAGCCCACTCCACATGATTGGCAAAAAGCAGGGTGGCTGGCGTGCTACAGGGGACTACCGTCGACTGAACACTCAGACGGTACCCGACAGATATCCAATTCCCTGCATTGACGACCTCTTCCAACGGCTCCATGGCAAAAACATTTTCTCAACGCTGGATCTCGAGCGAGCCTATTTTCAAATCCCGGTCGCTCAATCTGACATAGCAAAGACGGCCGTCATCACACCTTTCGGCCTCTTCGAATACCTGGGAATGCCTCTCGGATTACGGAATGCCACCCAGACTTTCCAGAGACACATGGATAATATATTCAGAGGACACGACTTCGTCAGTTGCTACATAGATGACGTCATCATTGCCTCCAGCTCACACGACGAACACCTACGGCACCTCAGAACGGTGTTCGAGCTGCTACGTTCTCATCAACTAACTCTAAACTGGGGCAAGTGCCAGATCGGTCAGAAAGAATTGAATTATCTGGGCTACACACTCAACGCTCAAGGATTCAGACCACCGACCGAGCGTGTTGAAGCCATTCTGGCTTATCCAAAACCAAAAACTATATCAGATCTCCGGCGGTTCCTGGGAGTAATCAACTTTTACAGGCGCACTGTGCCGCACGCTGCCCACTTGCAAGCTCCTCTCTGCGTCTTTCTACAAGGAGCAAAGAAAAGGGATAAGCGCAAAATCCCTTGGACAACCGAGGCTGAAGCAGCATTCCAAGCCTGCAAATCCAGTCTGGCCTCAGCCACATTATCGTCATACCTCTCACCGTCAGCCCCACTGCGACTGACCACCGACGCCTCGGACTCCGCCATCGGCGCTTCTCTCGAGCAACTTGCAGAGGACTCCTGGAAACCTCTCGGTTTCTTCTCGAGGAAGCTCAGCCATGCAGAAAAAAATTACAGTACGTATGACAGAGAGCTACTCGCAATCTTCGCTTCGATTAAGTTTTTCCAGCACATTCTCGAAGGCAGACAATTCACAATTCGGACCGATCATCCTCTCATCTACGCCTTCTCAAAAAGGTCGGAAAAAGCTTCACCTCGCCAGTGCCGCCAGCTTGACTATATCGGCCAGTTCAGTACCTCCATCTCTCACGTGAAGGGGGATGAAAATACAGTTGCCGATGCTCTCTCTCGGATCAACGCAATCGCCATGCCTACCGCTTTGAATGCTTCCACATGAAGCGCAAGCCGAGGACAACGAGCTACCTTCCCTACAGGAGAATAGCTCACTCAATCTCCTTAGAATCACCATCGAAGGTTTCGACATCTACTGCGACGTCTCTTCTGGTTGGGTGAGACCCTACATTCCAAAAGCACTCAGACGCCAGGCATTCGCGGTGGTGCACAATCTCTCGCACCCTAGCGGAAGGGCCACTGCTCGCACGCTGAGAGAGAAATTCATTTGGCCAGGCATCAAAAAAGACGCTCTCCAGTGGGCCCGGGAATGCCTTCCGTGCCAACGGGCGAAGGTCCACCGACACAATCGAAGCGAGCCAGCCAAGATCACTGTCCCAGATGGACGCTTCAATCATGTTCACCTAGACATCATCGTGCTGCCTCAGGTAAACGACTTTAAATACTGTCTCACCATAATCGATCGTTTTACCAGATGGCCAGCTGCGATTCCGCTCAAAGACGCTCAAGCGAGCACAGTGGCCACGGCGTTCTATGGTAGCTGGATTTGCCAGTACGGCACCCCGCTCACCATAACCACAGACCAAGGCACTCAATTCGAATCGGCTCTCTTCTCAGCCCTGGCAAAAATGGTAGGAGCACAGAGAACTCATTCTACTCCGTACCATCCTCAGTCGAACGGGATTATTGAGCGCTGGCACAGGACTCTAAAAGCAGCTCTAATGTGCAATCTGGACATACCATGGCCGCAACTGTTGCCAACTGTCCTGCTTGGCCTGCGCACCGCAATTAAAGACGATCTACAGGCTTTCCCGGCAGACCTTCTTTACGGCACGTCTCTCCGCATTCCGGGTGAGTTCTTCGTTACTCAAGACCTCCCGTCTGATTCGCAGGAATTTCTTCCAGCTCTCAGGGACCACATCCGTTCTGTCAGGCCCACACCAACGGCCCACCACTCCAGGCCTCGCCACTTCGTCCTCCAAGATCTAGCCACGTGCTCCCACGTATTCAAACGGGTGGACGCGATAAAGAAACCAGGAGCCGCCGTACACCAGCCCGCATCAGGTCATCCGAAGGCTCAACGACAAGGTCTTTGTCATTTGCATCAACGGGACAGAAAAAACGGTCTCGGTCGACAGTCTCAAGCCAGCCTACCTAGCAGCTCCAACAGAACCAGCGCTTCATCACGGTCAGCGATCAGAATCGGCTCAACGACCGGCTTCCTCGGGTCCTAGCAAGAGGGTGCATTTTTCGTGCCCCTCGCCCTCGGCGAAGGTCACTGAGGGGGGAGCAGCTGTGGCGCCCATGCCCCCGGTCACAGCTCCGCAGCCTCGCGCGCTCGCCACCGAGCGCCACCGTCCACCAAGGAAGCAGAGGTTGGAGCCACGACTAGCGTGGTGACTTTCGGCTTCTTCTCCGTCGGCCACCACCACGCGGACAATGAGAGGACGGCCATGACAGTCAAGCTGAGACGTGCGGCAGCCACACGTCTGGTGGAGTGAAACAGAGGAGAAACTCCGGACAGACGGTATTAACGTGTCACGGCGTCGTGACCGGGGAGTGACAGCGACGCGCAGTGAAGGGCGTCCTGTGAGCGACGAAAACCTGTGAGTGATAAAAAGGTGTTGTCCCGCCGGCTCGGTGCGACCACGTGCGTCGCGCCCCACCTGTTGCGTGCGTGCGCCTCCGCCTCTCTCGCTTGCGTGCATCTCGCGATTGCGCCCGCGCTCTCTTTCTCGCCATCGCAAAGTCGCGCGTTGTCTCGCTCTCTCTCCTGTGTGAGAGGTGTCTCTCTCTTACTCGGGCGTTGCATCGCGCTCTCGCTCGTGAGCGAGCAGTCAAATGTATCTCTCTCTCGCTCGCGAGTGACGTTTCTGTTCGTGTTGTCGCAGGCGTTGCGGCCGCGTCTCGTGATTGCGCGCATCGCTCGTTTCAAGCGCTTCGCCTCGCGCTTGCGAGAGTTTCATAGTTTTTAAGTGCGTTCTCTCTTTCCGTTATCTGTTGCGTTTTCTCGTTGTCATAATTTCGTTCTCGAACGTTCCTCCGTGTTCGCGGTGCCCTTGCCGGCATTGTACATCGCGAAGAAAAAAACCTGTCACGCGCTGTTTTCGTGTCCGCGGTGCCCGCGCTGGCATTGTACGTATCGTTTCTTTGTTCTGTGTAAATAGTTTTTAGGCTCTGTAAATATCGTGATCGGTCGAATGTGCTTTGTTCCGCTAACGTGTGCTTGAGAAATAAACGCGACCAGACCAGAACATCGTGAGACGTTGCTGGCGACGGTCGGATATCAAAGAATTGTGGCGCGACTTGGTTTTCTCTACCTCAATCTCGTCTTTCAGATCTCGTACAGGCTCGAGCCTGCCTTCTCAACAAGGCAGCGCCTGCCTAGCCTTGCAGATGGAGCATTCATCAACCGCTACAGTTATATGACGGTAATTCAGTATCTCGTGAATAACCTGTTGTGTGTGCAATATATGCATACATATATTCTTGAATATTAGTTTATTTATTCATCCGTCTGCATATTTTTCTGTATACTTCTCTATATTCTATTCTAGGAATCAGAAATTAAGAATATATATTATGAATAAATAAGTCTGTCACTACCATAAGTTACATATTTGTGTGTATTTATTTGTACTTATTTGTGTATATTTGTAGGTTATATTCGTTTACTTGATAACATTTGACGCCCATTGTGCGATGATATTCTCTCTTTATGGAGTTTATCTCTTTTATTGAGATAATGTTGGATTGCTGCGTGGTGCTGGAAGTGGACGCTGTACTCGTTAACTGATATGTGCTGGTGTCTTGTCTCCCTTGATGCGGAGATACGGTACTCCTAGTACATGTGAGGAGCGGATTGATATATATCAAAAAATAAAAAAAAGGAGAGCGATTTTGGATGTGTGAATGAATTACTCCCTGGTTGGAATTTTCTCACATGGAAGGGGCTCTTCTCATCTGATTCTACGGTTCAGTGACTGCTTCGAAGTTTTGAGAATGAACTTGATAACTGTGTGGTGATCGTGTAGTGAAGGATCTTGGTTAGGAACTGAAACTTAAATTATTTACAGAGCTCATGAGACCATCGATTTATATCTTGAAATAGAGTAGTGATGGATTTTGATGCTAATTAAGAGATCTTTCCCGAGTTTAGGAGAATAGCATAATTACGCACTGATACCCGCGTTGCGTTGCAATAATCTCTTTCGCGCTTTTGCACATATAATGTATGGAGTTTATTTTCATATCTTTGACGGAATTCTGGCGGGGCGACATCCCCGAATGTGTGAATATCTTGGGTTTAACGGTCGGTCCATAGGGTTGAGTTGGGGAACGATTGTGTGACGCATTGTCATTAATTTATTGTGGCGCTGGTCGTTGCGTGGCGGGTCGTTGTCTGACTTATGTATTATATCCTGACTTACGCGAGGATCGATTTTAATGTCTGCGTCTGGCGAATGTCTTTATATGAAAGAATCGCGCGCCTTGTTTGTGGATTTTGTTATCACTGCGAACAGATAAAGGATATTTATATAAATTTTACACGGCAGGTGGGATCGGAATAATTAACATAATCATGTAGATCATGAGGTGATTACCTGGAAAGGTAATTTTTCCTCGATCAAATAATAAGATGACAACATAGATATAACTTAGTTCCTCTCAGATGGGGATATGTTAAATTGTTACATCAAGGAAAATATTTGTATAATTATTACTACATCTACACAATAGTTTGTGTTAATGACATTTATAAGACGAAACTTATTATATTTATTATTATTAATAGTTAGAGTTATACTAAGAATAGGAATGCCAGCATATGAGCTAAAATATGTACATCTCTATAAGATACAAAAATTAGAACCAGTGAATGATTATTATACTCTTCTTACTTGCCGGTATATTAATATTGTGCAGCTACAATAATTGGCTACGATCATTTAATTGCGTATTACATTTTCTGGGAATAACTCCGAATAACAGAAAAGACTAAATAAGTTAAATGATTGAGGTCTGCGCATTTTTATAAAACTTCTTCTAGAAAGGACTTCTAATTGAATATCGGGAATTAAAGCTTTAAGTTCTTTATCAGATAAGAGCGTTAATATACTGAATTATGCCTGCACTCTCGAAGTAATTATAATCAAGGCATATATATGCATTGTTGCACAGTGTATCGCTTTTTATAACACACTGCGAGGAATGATTTAATTATATTTATAATGTCTTATAAATTTCTTTAACTGAAAGCATTACGCGATCTGCTTGTTAAACTAATATCTCACATTATTGCGGAACTGATAATTTTAAAATGTATAAATTTCTCATTTGACGAGTCGAGTCAGTATAACTGGCATAACGAGATGTAGTCTATTTAGTTATTCATCGGAAAGTGGACTTCTTTTGAATACAATGAGGTATTATATATGGCTAATTTCTTTATTAAAAAGAAGAAGGAAAAGAGAAAAGGGGAAAAGAAAGATAGGGATACATGTAATTGACACATCAAAGATATTAACTCTGATTTACTATCACGTTTTGATTAAATACGACAGTTCTCTATATAGACTATACTTATAAAATGGAACCTGATATTTGTAGTCATTGATATCTAGAGTGTGTCCTATGATCGAAGATAGTAGAAAATGAATTTAAATTTGTATACTTAATCGTACTATAAGTCACAAAGATTTGTACCAAGGATCAATTATTGTATTCCTATCTACCATATGCGTTTATGGTAATATTGCGAAATTATGACGATTGTTTAAGATTATACAATCGGGTACCGTACTAGCTGAGATTATTTATCGAATAATAATGAATAATAATGAAAAGATTCGATAATTTAATATATAAGATCCGCATAAACCACTACTACAGCCACTCTTTAAGAATATCATATATACAAGTAATTAGAAATTAAAACGTTAAGTTCTTTATTAGAATGGAGCGTGAATATACTGATTTTAGCACATATATCTCAGAATCACTATAACCAAATATATGCATGTGTTGTTGAACTGTTCGTGTCTTATAGTGCATGTTTGTTACCTGTTATATATTAAGGAATATACACTGTATAAATATGCCTTTGGAACATCACGTTTAATATCTACAATGATACATTTGCGTGCTTTGAAAGTTCTATTGACTATGTTTATGGCACGCTCTTGAGAACATAAGAGCATTATTGAGTTAATAATGAATTGTACCGTGACATGATTATGAATAAGTCAAGTCTGCACCGGCATTGTTAGTTAAGAAAAGATAACGTATGGTTACTGTGATACATGCTTATTACCTGTTGCTTCAAACTAGAGATTTCTATTCCATACTCTGGATAGACTATATTATATTTTCCGAAATTGTTAGAGGATGACTAATATACACAGTGTCATACATTATAGATTTAAAAAGAGCTGGCTATTGCTTTAATATCACGCACTTGATTAATCCAGGTGCTTCACTGAATTTGTGAAAAGTTATGCAGAGGTATTGTTATAAATTAACCAGATTATCACTGATTTCGACTAGTAATGTAGAAATACATAACAGAAATAGGTAATGAGGTAGATAATACGACAATCCTATAGCCTCATACAACTCACGTATGGAGTAAAATGTATTTTAGATATATTGGTATGTCAGGTAATACCTCTTATGTATAAATGATTCAGCTTAATAAATAAATTAGACTATTACTGATGCGAACTAATAATTAAGAAATATAATACATGCTTATCATAATACATGATTATTATTATCTGCTATAAAATTGAAACTTGTACACCGGATAGATTATATTATAGATCCTGAAAACCTTAGAGGATTAATAAGTATCATAATGACATTTACTCGTAGGTTTAAACGAGATGATAATTTCTAGTAGCACGTTTTCTACAAATACAAGTGTATTATTGATACTATGATGAACCTTATTAGGGCATTATCAAAAATAAACTTGATCATTACAGTTGTTGACTAGTAATTGAGAAATACTGGCATTAAACAGATAATGAGATTGATAATGAAATAAACTCACTGCTCCACATAGCTATTACATGGAGTAAAGAAGTATTGTATATCTGACAATTTGCTAAGAGATGTTTCATACGTACAAACGAGCTTTACTCATAAACAAATTAGATTATTATTATTAATACTGACTACTAACTAGAAATTTAACATAAATATGTTTACTATATTATAAGTTCATTACCTGCTACTTACATACAAGTCATATAGTTGATTTGATATATTATATCATATACTTTGAATACTTTAGAAGACGATCCATATTTATAATAATATACACCTGTGAAATTAAAAGAGCTGTTATCTACAATGCTCTAGACTAATACAGATGTACTATTGATTTTATGAGTAACAACATAGTGGTATTGGCTTAAATAAATCAGGTTGTTACTGTTGCTGTCTAGAAGTTAAGAAATAAATAATTGGAACGGATAACGAAGCAGTTAATTAGATGTTATACTGCCTCACACTACACTTCTCACACAGAGTTAAGAAGAGGCATAAATTAATAGTTTTGCGAGGTGATATCCCTTATGTATAAATGAGCCAGATTAATATTATATTATTACTATTATCAATGTTAACTATTATTAGTGTTAATGTAAACGTATTATGCATATCAAAACAAACAAAAAAAATTTAAAAAAAAACCTAAGAAATAAACTAAAAATACTTTATACAAATATATCTATTATTGTTACTGTTTCTTATTAAAGTAATTAATAATGTAGATTTTGTTGATTATTTTGGGCTGGATAATTGCTGATTTATTGATTGTAAATGTTATTTCTTTTATTTACTTTATTTCATTTCTACATAGGCTAGTTAAGTTACTTATTTAGTCTTTATCTTACTTACCATGATGTTACATTACGTAGTTTGATAAGTTAATATATAATTATATTATAAATATGTTGTCCTTTCTCAATATCTGGCTTATATCTTTATACCGGCGAATTTTAGCACTCATGATTCTCCCCTATGCCACACAGTTTTCTGCAGTTGGCTGCTGTTTCTTAGGGGTGACCTGAGGGGCAGTTAAACTTTACTTTTTATTGAAGAATTCTTTATTATGTTGAGTCACATACCGGTCTGATTCTAAAGTTGACGGATGGTGTAGTTCTTCCCAAGCTACACGACATGGCGGGACAGGAGACGGCTACTTCTGTGAACAAACCATATTAAAAATCATGAATATGCACCGAAAAAATGATAAGTCATCCCCAGGGACTCGGATACCTGGGGAACGGCCGAGGGGGATCAGCCCGGTCCCGGTTCCTCGGTCGTCAGCGAGCAATGGGCATGCGAATGAGAAAGCTAAGAGTCCTCCTGGGACATCTTCCCAGGTGGATCGTGACTCCGGTAGGTCCGTCCTTGCCTCCGGAGCCCCGTCAATATGTAGGAGGACCTTGGAAACCGCAATTGATCTGACGAAGGTGGCTGATGGCCCAACGATCAGATCTGTAGAGATTTGTACACTTTATAGCAATCCTAGAACCACAAGTGGTTCAATCAGATTAGTACTTCGGATGTTGATTCAACTCCACGTGGAGAACGTACTTTAATAGTTGAAGCTGAGAGAGCATCCACGTCGTACGGCACAACGGATGCTGCTGCTGGCAGCTCAATTGTAATTGAAGACTCAGAAGACGAAGATTTACGATTCCAGAAATCGCAACCGTATCTCAGGGATTCTATTGGTCGGGCCCTCTTCCCTAAAAGATCAAAAAAGAGAAAGATACGGTCACCGCCAACAGACGGGGACAAAAGTAGGCTCACCCCAGTTCAAAAGGATGAGATCACGCGACGAACGGAAGATTTGAGAGTTCTTTCTGCTACTGAGGTGGCGGCTCGTGCTATCGAATGGGCGGCTGACACGGATCTTCTGCGCAAGGGCCCCGGCTCTCTTCAAGGCGGAGTAAGTGGCAGGATGAAGGTCAACCTGGCCTCTATAAGATGTGGCATCGATGAATTGCTCTATAGAGCATCATTTGAAAGAGATGGAGACACTGGATATTATAGAGAACAACTCGCTGAGATGCGTGCAGAAATAAAAAGAATTCGCGAGGAAAACAACGAGCTGCAAAAAACGATAGACAAAATGAAATTTGAAATCAACCAGCCTGCATGTGACCCTCCCAGGGGGGCTGGCGAACGACGTGATAGTAACGCTATACGGACGCCTATCTCTTCTGGAACTACTGGAGTGGCTGCAAGACTGGACGAAGCTCGTCGTGAGCCTCCTGTGATATCCTATGATGGTCCAAGACCAGCACTGATTAACCAGAGGGATCAACATAGACCTCTTCTGCTCAGGTTGATGCATTAGCGACTAGGGATAAAAACGAAATTATTAAAGAGTTTGCTAACTATTTTACGGTTACTATAAGGAAATTGTTGGGTATTGACTTACCTCCTTATCCTCAGGTGACTGGCGAGGTTGCCGCCCTGGCGTCCGTACCTAATCCTCGAGGTATGCCAGCTGAAATTAAAAAAAACTTAATTAGTAATCGTAATACAGATTCCTCCACCGAATTGTCAGAGATAGTCAGGCGGAAAAAACGTAGGGTTGTCTCTTATTCACACAACGACGATCCTGCTACGGTGTCTTCTTCCCCGAGAACGCAAGTGGAAGAGCACAGCAACAAAAAGAAGACAAAGACCAGTCCTTAATAATACAACTAACAACAAAAGAAGACCATCATCTAACATGGCTGCGGTAACGGTAGTCACCGAAAACACGTCCCACGTATTCTTCCATTCTGAGCAAAGCCAGAAATGGGATCTCACTAACTGATCTCAATATCGAGGATATGAGGGTGCGAAGAGCCCTCTCGGGTGGAATCATCCTTGAGATTAGGGGCGATAATCCTGGTAATAAAGCGGATGAGCTCACCAAAAGGATGAGGGAGGTCATCGATGACAACAATGTTAAAATTAATCGGCCGCATAAAATGGCAAAAATATTAATCAGTGGTTTTGATGACTCAGTCTCAAAAGGAGAAATAGAGCAAAAAGTCGCAGAAATAGCGGGATGTTCATCCGAAAACGTATGCTGCAAAGAAATCTGGATAGGACGAAGCGGGCTTGGCTCAGCCCGAGTCCGCTGTCCTTTAGCAGCTGCAATCCTACTATCTAATCTGGAGACCATCAAAATTGGATGGATGTACTCTGCTAGAATTCGGCTATTACCCCCCGAGCCAGTTAAGTGCTTCCGTTGTTTCGGAAGGGGTCATACCCAACACAGATGTACTGATAAAATCGACAGAGCCGGATCATGCTTTAATTGCGGAGATCCCTCGCATAAGGCCTCTGCATGTAACAAACCAAGCTGCCCTCTGTGCAGAGAAAGTGGTAAGGCGTACGATCACAGAGCAGGCAGTGAAGCATGTCCTCCTCGTCCGCCTGGGCCTCTAGTTAACCTGAGGGATCGTTCCCCACGGGGCCCTAACAATTATACTGACGGCGTAATTAGTAGAATTGTCGAAGATAACGACATGTCAGTCAATGAAGAGGATAATATAGTTCCAGGCGACACACTTACAGACAACTATAATAATGGAAATAGCTCAGCTCAATTGTAATCATTTGAGATTTACGCAGGATCTCCTTCTGGCCTTTTTGCGAGAGCGTGGCTCGGGAGTGGCTATAATCTCGGAGCCAGCTAGACTTCCTTTAGATGATCCCAAATGGTTTATCTCGTTGGGTTCATCTCCGCAGGCCGCGATATTTATAAATAGTAACTTATTGAACAGCGCGAAGCTTCTTGTCTCCCGGCCGTGCTTTGTGGCTATTAAATTACAGGATCTACATTTAGTGTTTACATCTCGCCTAACCGGAATATAAGATATTTCGATAAGATATTTCACTCCGTGTTGGAGGACTTAAAGTCATTCATAGCTCCGCTTAGAAATAAAAAGTTAATCGTGGCAGGCGATTTCAATGCCAGATCACATGCGTGGGATAGACTCAATAATATACGTGGAGACTCATTATGTGCCTGGGCCTCTTCGCTGGATTTGTACTTACTCAATGAGCCAGAAGTACCTACCTGTATTCGACCTCAAGGGTCTTCCGTTGTCGATCTTACTCTGTGTTCATCATTAATGAATTGATTAATTAGATTATGGAGGATACGCAATGATTATGATATGGTGTACATCGATCATTAATTTATTGATATTAATTGATTACCGAATTGACATCCCTTCGGTTCAAAGAGTTAACAAGCGATCTTTGTTTACTACATGGAGCATGAAACAAATTGATAAAGACAGATTCGCGGCAGCAATGATTGCTGGTTTTTGGGCGCATCCTCACGAAGAGGATCTAGGGACTTCTCTTAGGAGAGTCACCTCTGTTATACGACGCGCCTGCGATTTTTCAATGCCTTGCATTCGGAAACGCAATAACAATAAAAAACCAATATACTGGTGGAATAGTGAGATCAAGGAGCTGCGACAGCAGTGTCAAATTCTACGCAGACGACTCACCCGCGCCAGGGCACGCAAGACGAGACTGGTTTGGGAGCCGATGCAACGGAAATTTAAACGGTTGCAGAAGGCGCTGAAACAGGCCATAGCGAAGGCAAAAGACCAAGCCTGGAACGACATGTTGGAATCTTTGGAAGGCGATCCGTGGAGTCTGCCCTACAAAATAGTTAACAAGAAATGCTTTCCACTGAGAGACTACTCATCGCCTGTATGTGAGTCCTTGGAGCCGGATTTTATACATAACACTGTACGTGCGTTGTTTCCATCGGTCGGTGATGTGGATAGGCCTGAGAGAGGCTATAGTTTTTGGGAAATACCGGAGGTGGCATTGGCGGAGCTGCGATTGGTTGTGGCTAGACTCAGGACAAACGGAAAGGCCCCTGGACCTGATGGCATAACGTACCAGACCTTGACTGGTGCGTTCGAATACTGCGCTGACCTGATTTGCTCAATCTTTACCGGTCTCTTGCAAACTGGTATCTTCCCATCCGAGTGGAAACACGCCAGATTGGTTTTTCTCAGGAAGCCGAACAAACCGCCCGACTCGTATTCTTCCTATAGACCTTTATGTCTTCTTAATACCTTTGGTAAGGTCTATGAAAAAATTATAGCCAATAGACTCACATTATTTATTGAAAGCAGAAAGCTGTTGTCGACGTGGCAGTTTGGCTTCCAACAGGACCGATCCACAATAGACGCTATACATCGATTTACAAAGGTGGTTAAAAAGGCCTTTGCTGCTGACCACTGCGTGGTTGCGATGAGTTTGGACATATCGAACGCCTTTAACTCAATCCCATAGACTGAAATCCTTAGAGCTCTCAGGGTGTTTGAAGTCCCTGAGTATTTATATAGCGTGTTGAGCGATTATTTGAAGGATCGCAGGGTCGCCTACATTAACAGGGACGGCGAAATGGTGGAGATGGAGGTGAATTGCGGGGTTCCACAGGGGTCGGTTTTGGGGCCACTCCTTTGGAACATAGCGTTTAATCGTTTATTTGAGGGCTTTTTTCCTCCGAATTGCTTAATTTGTTGTTACACTGATGACACCTTAGTAGTTGCTGAGGCTCAGGATTTCGAATCGGCTAAAACGCGCGCGGAGTTGGCCTCCACTATAGCCATCAACAGGATCCAGGTTATGGAGCTCACTGTGGCTCCACTTAAATTCGAGTCCGCCATTTTTGTTAGGGGGCGACCCCCTTTCATGCCCGGCACCAGATCATTGAACCTTGGCGGGGTGAGAGTTCTCGTCGGATGCAGGATTAGATATCTCGGTATTATTATAGATACGAGGCTGAGCTTTAGGGAGCATTTCTTGGCTCTGATTCCAAAAATTAAGGGAATTTCTCTGGGTCTGGTCCGGCTGATGCCAAACCTGAGGGGTCCGGGTCAGAGGCAGAGAGCCCTATATGCGTCGGTTCTTCAATCGATTATCTACTATGGTGCACCTGTCTGGGCCAAAAGTTTTGATTTTAGATCGCTGCTGGCCGGAGAAGTCTCTAGGGCTCTCGGACAGATAGCCTCGAGAGTCATCTCGGGATATCGCACTTCTTCCAGAGATTCATCCTTCTTATTGACTGGTATTTTGCCATTCGAAGTTAGGGCGAGGAAGCTCCGTAGATTATATTGGAATATTAGAAGAATAACCAAGCAGACGGGGAGCCATTTGTCCTCTCAGGATAGGGCCCGTCTGAAGGCGGACTCTGATGCGGAGGCCTTTGCGGAATGGCGATAGCTTCTCGATGTCGCATCACACGCCTGCATACAGGATAGATCTCTGCACTGGGAAAGAGGCTTGAGGCGTGGACCGGGCGCAACTATGGGGCGCTCACTTTCAGGATCACGCAGTTGTTAGGGGGTCATGGCGTATTTAACGATTTCCTATATAGAATTGGGAAGGCCCCCCACCCCTATTGTGATTGGTGTAATGGTCGAAACCCGGATACAGCAAATCATACTCTCTTCCAGTGTCCCGCATGGAACAGAGAGAGGGTGGAACTTCGGCGAATAACTGGTAACGTAGACAATACTTACGATTTAGTCACTTCATTAATAGATAACAGGGAGGCTTGGGGGGCTTTTCATCGATTCGCGGAAGTCGTCATAGGCGCCAAAGAAATATACGAGAGGGCCATATAGAGATTGCCCAATGAGAGAATTTAGGGGCCTTGTAGAACCACTCTCACTGTGTGGGGGGAATGGGTTGTTTGACCATTAGTGTGTGTGTGTGTCACCACCATGTTCTTGTGTACGTACTGGACGAATTGTGTTTGTGAATGTGAATATGACTGGGGGGGGTCCATGATGAGTTGTCTATCAATGTTCCAGGACCCTCTCCCGTCAACAGTCGGCCGGTGACAGAGGTGGTTTTAGTGGGTAGGCAAGGCTGGGAGGCTTTTCGTTTGACGTGCCTCCCACTCGAATCCCACACTCCCCAGTTTCGTCCGCCGGGGGTCTTTGGAAGATTTCCACCTTTATAATAAAAAAAAAAAGGCCGTGAGCCCCGCCTCGGAATACGTCCGAGCAGCCTCACGGCTTATCCTCACTATGGCCTTACAGGGAAACTGCGGACCCTGCCTCGGAATACGTCCGAGCGGCCCTGCAGTCATCCCGGAAAAACCCCTCCCCATAGGCGGAGCCGCCCCCCTCCTGGCATGTGTCAAGCCGTGCCGCCAGAAGCACCCAGCGACACGGCGACACGCCTGCGGGAACACCGCGTCGTTACGGACAGGGAGCAGACCTCCCCCTATCGGCGCCGCACCGCCGGGCGTTTGTAGTCAGAGCCGCATCCCCTACCGGCCCATTGGGTGTGGAGCTCCCGAAGAAGATCCGACACCCTACTGGGGGACCGGACCCAGAGTCGGTGTGCCCTTAGATCCTGACCCCTCACACCCGGGCTTTCCCAGGGTTGGGCCCCGGTACTGCCAACAAGTGCTCATAGGAACAGGGACCTCCCTCACCACGTCAAGGTGGCACATCAGGAGGGAATAAGGAAAGGTAAAAGGAGAGTAATGTATTCATTTTTATAATTTCCGTGTCGCTGCCAAAATTTATTTGGCTCTTACGTGAAAACTTGAACTTGACCAAACAGGAACGAACACGTTTTTCAGTATTTATTATTAGAAAAAAGATTAAGAGAGGAAAAGGGTCCATTTTTTAACCGACTGATTAATACATTATTTTCATCGAATAACGAATTTTTCGAGAATGTTTGAAATTAACTCGTTGCAGCATGTCCATTGGTTTATAGCAGCCGAATTATTGGCGCTTCTCTTACCATGCTGCAACACGTACAGTCGCCAATACTATTTTTCTAAATCGGGACATTATAAATCTTCTGAATCGCAATTTGTTTAGGTACATTATTTTTCATCGAATAACGGATTTTTTGAGATTGTTTGAAAATTAACTCGTTGCAACATGTACTTTTGTTTATAGCAGCCGAATTAATGGCACTTCTCTTACCATGCTGCAACACGTACAGTCGTCAATGCTATTTTTCTAAATATTTTTCTAAATAATACATTATAAATCTTCCGAATCGTAATTTGTTTAGGTACATAGCAGCCAGAGTTTCGGCGCTTTTTCCCTAACACATATGTCAATTTTTACAAAGAACATCCTTTCTAGACAAAAAAAGCTAGACAAAAAACTTCCTAGACAAAACCCCCCCCTCAAAAGTACATTCCAAAAGATCATCGACAAAGCATTCCTCCTTCCCCGTGCCTACCAATTACCCCCTCTTCTTTACCCCGCGTTCCCGAGTTACCGCACACCCGCACTCCGCTCGGAGCTCCTAAGTTAGAACCGGCCTAGTATTTCTACTCTCATTTTTTTAGATGCTGTCAAAAGCATATATAGTTATGACTGTGAGATTCCAGCGACGTCCTAAGAGTACCTGAAACAAATAAAAAGAAAGACTTAATATTTTTTTATGATACATCGCGATATTAGGTTTCTATTTAATTTCTATTTAATTTAGTTTCTATTTAATTTCTTTCATGGCACGAGATCACGAGTATTTTCCTGCTCTTAATTTTATTATTCCGCACCAATCATCTTTCGTAACAGAAACCATTTTATAGAAACAGATGAAAGGAAAGATTGAGAAATCATGTGTCTGGTAACACAATAACTTAAAATAGCCATTTAGCGACAATGGAATATAAAATATTTACCATAGAAAGAGCATTTGTTGATACCATGAGTATTTTTCCGCCGTTATAAAATGTCATACTTTAGAAGAAGTATCCATTGATACTAGGAGCATTTTTGGTTCCCTTAATACGCAAGATTCTCGCGTTTTAACATCTTTCTCGTTCGAGATGAAGTTTGATACCAAGCTGTATTATATACGACGCGACGAGACGAATACACGTCTTTCTTCTCCGCATCACCTTGTATCACCACGACGTAGATGTCTTCGGAAATGGCTGTTGTCCGTTCCAACTATACGTACTCCGTCTCCTCTCGACGACCGTTCGTCCGCCACATCCGTTTCCTAAGATGGTCGGCGACCCGCTTTCCGTTTTATCGTCGTCGTTCGTTCACGACCACCGATTCCGTCCAGACGGTCCCCCCTCAACGGAGAACCACCTTCTCGCGGTGAGGGGGCTCCCCGTCTCAACGTCTGGGGCGGGACCAAGTGTTCTCCAGGCTCACACCGTAATCCCGTTGGTCACGTCTCATGGGACCGGGGACCTTGACTTAACCGTCCGGGCCGCGAGGAAGAAAACCTCTATAAAAATTACCCCAATCCAAGCAGCGATGCGTGGCGAGGGATGCATGGCGCTGGAGGAGCAGCGTCGCGAGCGGTCAACCCCGGGGACATCTGCCGCACCCCCGGTGGTATCAGGCTTGCCCGGGTAATGGGGACTCTGCCCGGGTTGACCTACTTTCCCCCATACTCGTGGGAGCACTATGGGAATTGACAATTTAAAAAATTTTTTAGACGTAGAGGAGGAGGAAGAGAGGAGGAGAGTGGTGGAGGAGGAGGAAGAGAGGAGGAGAGAGGAGGAAGAGACAAGGAGAGAGGAAGAGGAGCGGGACGATCCCGCGGTGCGTTCGCTCCAACCGGCCCCGGTAGTGTTACACTACGCTACGCCACGGGCGTTTTTCGACGTGGTGACGACGAGCGAGGTCTTCGACTCCTTTCTGGTATGCGCGCTCACCCCGCTGCCTTTCCCCAGCGACACAGGCTTTACCGTGTCGCCGAGACGTGGAGGAGTCGAAGAGAGTCAGAACGAGAAGCTAATCTCGTATCTGCGACGTCGAGGCTCACTCGCAAAACGACATAGATCATCGTTGTCGAGGTCGGACAAATTTTTGAAAGAGGAAACAGCGTACGAGTTCGTCGTCGGACATTTCGGCGACGATTCGCTGATTGTCCTCTTTCAAATTAACGGGATGGCCGTGGTGCTGGCGGGTGCACCGCCAACAACGATGAAGTACAGCGAGGGGCGGTTAGTAATAGCTCGCAAAATATTTTTACGCGACGTGATAGCCAGGGCGGCCAGACGAATGTCTCCCCCTAGTCCGTGACGGCAATGTCCGGACTGGGATGGGTGCACGAACGTTGCAACGGCACGTTTCACGTGCCGTCCAACGACTGGCCAACGTACGCGGTGCACGTGGGGGAGATCTTGGAGATCTCCCTCAAACGCGAGTGCGGGTTCTACCGGTGCCACCATGGCATTCGCGCCCCCGCTGACGCCACCCTCCGACTTTTGTCGGCCATGCGCAACGTATCACACATCCAGACGTGGATGTTGTACAGATGTGTGGTACATACGACGTGGTACAGATCCACGGTGCTGACGTGCTCCGCGCTCTCGACGGGGACGCGTTAGTTATAAGATTGGACGGTCGCGAGCCGGGTACGTTACCCGGGAGGCAAATTGGAGAGGTACCGCGTCGGGTTCCTCTCCAATTATGGATATTTCAGAAAATATTGTTCCCTCGAAAGTGACTCACGGGTAACGTACGTGCAAGCATACAATCTGGCGGCGAAGAGCGCCAGGCCGGCGCAAATGTCCCTCTTGGCCATCGTCCTTTTGTGCCGGTTCTTCGAGGCTGATTGGGAGGCGAGGGCGCAGGGCGTAGCGGCTGCCGCCCTGCAGCACACTCGCAATATCCTGACGTACACGAGCCGATACACGAGGAACATGCCGGCATTGAGGATCGAGGAAGTGGGGCATTATTGGCGGGCGATTTGGTGTACCGCCTCACCAATTGGTCGCGATATTGCGACCAATCAATCGAGACGGATGTCGCATTTTTGCGCAACATTATCAAAACGCACAACGTCTGCGCGTTGCAGACGCTAGACGATGTCCCGATCGCGACGGTGAGGCAGTGCATAATAGCGAAATTCCGTCTCTATTACTTCTGCCACGGCAGGAGTTTCGCCTACAATTACGCAACCGCCCGTCATATGTTTGGGGGAAGCGAAATGGCGCGTGCGCGAGGCGGCCTTGTCCGCGTCACGCCATTGCGCGACGACGCGCCATTCGTTTTCCCTTTATACGCCCCTATGTGCCCCTCCGCCTTATCGCCCTGCATACGGACGGTATGGCAGGTACGGCATGAAATGAGACTAGCGGGCATCGCGCCCCGCGACGATTCCGTTTTGTACATCGGCGTATGCTTCGCCACATGGGCGTACGAACGCCACGTGTGGACGTTGCCCACTACGATTATCCGGCCGAAACATGCCGGCAAATGCTGAACATCTATCCGGCATTTTTTTCGTTTCCTCGCGGACCAATTAAAAACGATCGTGGGCTCAACCCCCACGATTCGAATAAGGCGGCGGCGGCGATTTAACGCCGATACTGTAGCCGCGAAAATTATCGCCCGGCCGAAATCGGCGATATGCAGGGTCATCGCGGCGATCCTGCCGAGCGACGCCGCCGTAGTTCTGCTGCGGGAATGGCGTAATTTCGTACGTGAAAACATACGGATCATTCCCGCTGCAGTGATCGAGGGTAAAATCTCGGATTCTAAATATTGGGTGGCTATCACGCCACCGTATGGTGGCGTCGTCGATATCGATGCGACGGCTCGGGCGATAAAGCCAGCGACTAAGGTCCGCCTGCCGCATTTGTCGCCGCCACCACCACCACCACCATCGTCGTCGTTGTCGTTACCGACGGCGATGGATAAACGACTAGCGCAAACCCCGCGCGTTGTATTGCGGCGAATTGACGTGGATTCGTCGCAATTTCTACGTTCGCGCACGCCGCCGCCGCCGCCGAAGCGTCAATCGGCCCGCCTAGCTGGAGCAAAGACTCTCTTTTCGGAGGGTCTTTCTTCGGCTACGCGTAGGCGAAAAGCCCTGTCAACAATCTCGGGCTACGCTTCGGGGTTTTCTACGCTGCGATCCGCCATCACCACGCCGACCACGTCGCTGCCACCGCCGCCGCCAACGCCAACGCCGCCAACGCGACCGCCGCCAAGGCCAAAACGTCCAATATTGCTCCTCGGGCCCGTTGACGAGTCGAATCGGATTGAATCTCATCGACGGGGCGAGACCGTCGATAGCCGTGCCCGTGCCGGAACCGACGCGCGAGATAAATGTCAGGCACGTGGCACGGTTCACCGAGGAGCATGATTACAGGCTCCTCCAAAAGGCGGTGCGGACTAAAATACCGCGAAACTTGGAGGTTTACAGCGTTTCCTCCGTTTGCAAGAATTACAGTTATTCTTTCTGATGGACGCTGTAACTATGAGAAATAGAATGGCGCAGCTAGCCGCGGGTCTCGTTGGAGTACAATTTCAACGAGACCAGCGGCTGATACTGCAGTGCCTTTTTTTTTTTTTTTCAACGAAGGTAGGGGAAATGCGTTTACGCACACCTAGGGAGCAACCGTTCCCCCTAGGTAGTGTGGAACTCATCCGTGAAGCGGAAATACCCACTAAAACCCCTCCTTACATACACATGACACCACGACATTAAAGGGAAACAGCCTCGGAACGCCGGAGGGCACAACTTCAAGGCTGCCCCAGTCATAACTGAGCAACAGTAACTACATATACGACTGACAAAACACAATTGGACTTACCCAAATGGGTCTCTATTATATAGGACGTCGCGAGAAAAGGAGGGCTCTCCGCCCACGTCTCCCGGCATCCACGTCGCGTTTATAAGGGATGTAAAAACGACACACCCCAACCAACAACATCAAAAGATTTTTAACACAACAGATAATTAACACCGACGACTTGCAGAGTCAGCAGATGACTAGGACGGTTAGTACCGGATTAACACGCACACACAGAGGCACGCACCAATCGAGACAACGAGGACGAACAAGGACACAACGCGGGATGTGCCCAATGAAAAGGAGAATGCGATCAGCCACGCGGGAAGACCGATCCCATTACTCCCCGAACAGGAGACCGACGCATCGAAGACGCGACGCTATCCAGTCGGATCCTCCACCGCCAGCTGTCTCCTCCTCTCCGCATCCTCCTTGATACACATAATCTCTTCTGAAAAGGAGGAAACTACTCCCCAATTCTCCTCGCCAGAAAGCAAGATGGGGATCAGCGTATCATCCCCAAGAGTATTCCCCACAATCAGCGCCAGGTCATCCCGCCAGAAGGACCAGGCGTCGCAATCCGACAAGGTATGGGACGCATCGTCCCTACCACGCTCGCAATGTTCACATCCGTCAGAGTAATACCTCCCGATCCGCCTGAGGTAGACGCTAAAGCACCCGTGGCCAGTAAGGAGTTGGGTCATCCTGTACGTGAGGTTCCCGAAACCTCGCGTCATCCAATCGAGAAAATGGGGAAGCATCATGGCCCTAACGCGCTGAGCCGGGTCACCAGGACCCAACCCTTCAATGTGTGCCCTCCACATATTGAGCATTATCTCGTTGCCCTTGTCCTTTATGGCCGCGCGAGCTACATTCGAGATTCTACAATTATTTCTACGCTCGATCCGCCGAATAGTGTCGAAGACGTACCGTCTATTCTCCGCGATAAATCGGAACGGAGGAATCCTAGCGAGCAATGTAGCCGCAATGTACGAAACGGTACGATACGCCGATATGATTCGGATCGCCACCCGACGCTGCATTCGAAGTACCAACCGCATATTCCGATTGGTAAAGACCTGGTTTTTCGCCCACATAGGAGCCGCATAGAGTAAAACGGAATGCACGACGCTCGCATAAAGCATACGTTTCGCGCTCGAGGGACCACGCAAATTAGGCATCAAGGCATTAAGGGCACCAAGAAATCTCTCCGCCCTGACCGCCGCATTGTTAAGGTGTTCCGAGAAACGCCAATGAGTATCGATGATAACTCCGAGATATTTCATAGTATCTCCCGTGGTCACGGGAACCGAGTCCAGTGTAAACTGGAGAGGTCCCGAATCAGCCCCTCTAGGGCTAAAAAGCAAAGCCTCGGTTTTGGACGGAGAGACTTCCAGGCCCAATCCTCGAATGTGCTGCATAACAACCTCGCACACCAAGTTAACCTTGTTACGCAGAAATTGCCTCGACTCGCTCGCCACGAGTAATAGAGTGTCGTCCGCGAAGCAGATCATGTGAGTGCCCAGCGGTAACCCCAGATTCAGAATCTCATCATAGGTGATGATCCACAACAGGGGGCCCAAAACCGAGCCCTGTGGAACCCCACAAGTCACGCTATAATTAAGCGCCGCACCGCTACCCTTAACCGCGACAATAGATCGGCTTGACAAATAGTCCTTAACAATGTTCACCAGGTAAGCTGGTATCTCCTTGTTCACCAGTGCAGAAAATCTGGTTCCACGGCAAAGAGTTAAACGCATTCTTAATATCTATACTGATGGCCAAACAATATTTGCCCTCAGCAGTATAGCCGTCTACGATATCGCGTACATGATTAATCGCGTTACAGGTCGATCTACCGGCTCTAAACCCGAATTGATTCGGATTGATGCCATCGTTAGGAAGAGATCGCATGAATTCCATGATCCTAGCAGCAATAACGCGCTCCAATAGTTTACCCAAATCACTTAACAGGCAGATAGGCCTGAACGAGGATGGAGAGTCGTCCATCTTACCGGGCTTACGTATAAGCACGAGCCGCGCTCGCTTCCACATAGGAGGGAAGACCCCCTCCCTCAAACATTTAGTAAAACATACAGACATATAACTAGGGTTGACCGAATGGGCCATATGGGCAATACCCGCAGTAATGCCATCGAGACCAGGAGCAGCCCTACGCGAACACGACTTTTTAATCGCCAGTTCGATCTCTACCACGAAAACCTCCGGAATAAGGCCAACTTCTACAGCGGGCTTGACTCAGACGACCGAGTCCCTGGCGGGAAACAACAGACGAACAATCTCCTCGATGCTAGGCAACGGGAGATAGTCTATCGGAGATAGCGGTTCGCGATCCCGGATACGGCGCACAACAACTCTATACGGGCGACCCCAGGGGTCTCCCTCGATCTCGCTAACCAGTTCACTCCATGCTGCCTGTTGTGCTCTGCTGATCGCCCTCTTGAGGCATTTCGCACACCTCGCGTATGCGCGACGTAATTCACCGATGAGGACCTCCGAGGAGCTTACTCTTCGACGCGCCCTAGTAAGTCGCCTCCTCGCTCTGATGCAGTCTCTGCGTATCGCAGCGATATCACTAGACCACCAGTATACTCTTCTGTGTGAACGAGTTCTCACCCTCCGCATGGAAGCATCACACGCGTCAGAAATATCCTGGGACAATTGAGCAGCTACCTCGACCGCACTCATCCCGGATATATCCCCGTCAATGAGAGAGGAGGTTACGGAAAAGGCCTCCTCAAACTTCTCCACATTCACCTCCGAGGAACTCCAACCTTTAACAAGGCACCTCGCGTAAGGGCCCCTGGAGCGAGGACTAAAAATGGACCAATAAAGATAATTGTGGTCCGAGAGCGAGCAACAGGAGTCATCGACCCTGCAACAAAAGTCTCGAGCACCGCCGCCAGGAACCAAACACAGGTCCACGACGGATCTACCCTGCGATCTTTCGCAAGTCGGAACCCCGAGATAGTTTGCCACCACGAACCCAGACACGTCGATCCACTCCTCAAAAGCCACCCCCCGGGCAGTGGTGATACGGTCGCCCCAACTGGTGGATCGAGCATTGAAGTCACCGGCCACTATGGTTCTGGATAACACCCCCAGACCAACCTTACACGAGAGATCGTCGAGAAGAGAGTTAAACTCCGCGAGGGATCTACTAGGGGGAGAATAACAACTAAAGATCCGCGTGTCGTTAGCCTCCACGGCAACATAGTCACTTCCGCGATACAACAATTTAGTCGAGATGTTACCTCTATTGTTCAAAACCAAAATGGCACAGTTATAGTTCAACGACGTATACCACATACCTGCACCGGTAGTCTTGTATGGCTCCGAGATCACCGCGATACAGGTCCTGCGCTCGATCATCCTACGAATCAAAAGATCCTGGGCCCTTCTATCGTGGTTAACATTGATTTGAATAACTTTATTATTCATTATTCAAATCCATAGCCGTCCCCTCCACCGGCGCCAGCCTCCGAACTGGCTTAAACTTCCCGGGAAACTTGGCCGCCCCACATCGAAGGCTACCTATCCTGTGGTTATGTTGTATGCCAGCCTCAAAGTACAGCACGCACCTCAAAACACCCCGACACTGCTTCGAGATATGAAATATCCTTTTCCCCACACTTGTAACACGACCCCGACCGATCTGTCTCACTCTTACACTGTGTTGTAGCTAAATCTACAACCAACAATAAAATAATAACTAATAATAAAAGTAGTCCGCATGACAACAAAATTAGGTCACATGAATCTCGAACAGTCTTTCGAAAGACGACACAAATGTGTAACCACCGAAATTGCGGCCAGTCTTTCGAAAGACCGCAGAAATGCATCACGCGAGAATATTGCGAAAAAGCCTATCAGCAAATTCCTAAACTTGGTGATCAAATCGAGCGTAATATTGATTAATCAATATCACGCAATCAATCGACGCAATCGATCAGAATGCTGATCGGGCATCGATCAAACTATATAATCGGTTACACAAGGCGGAGTGGCAGAGAGTCAAGAATAACGTGCCGTTCGGAATCATTATTATAATTGTCGCGCAAGATATTACACGAGCACGGCGAAGTTCACGCGAGCCGTACTATCAGCGTCTCAAGTGACATACTCGGTCGACGGCCGCCAGAGTAACGTGACACGCGCCGAGCCGCCCGCCGACGTTTAACCGTGTGTGAAAAGAAATAACATAAGCAATACTAAATCTACGAAATAGTGCATTGACTAAATAAACCAGATAAAATAAAGAAAGTGTGTTAGTGATTTCGAGAAGATTTCCTTCCCATTCTTTTGATCCTGCTCGGAGTCCCAACTCCTTAGGCTCAACGAACCCGACTATCCCTAAAATTATCGTTGTAGCCCACCAGGGGTACAACATTTTGGTGGCAGCGGTGGGATTGTCAAAACCATCCCCAAGAACGACAACTTGAGAGGATCATCGTAAATCGAGCCAGCAGAATCAAACGAGTAAGTCCCGACGTACTGCATTACGGGCAGAAGAAGGAAAAAAATTTTTTCTTGAAGAAACGAGATAAGACCTGCAGTAATAGATAGGCAGAAGAATCAAATTCTCAATAAGCAGAAAATACAAGACCTGTAGAAAACAGGCGGACGGAAAAGGCCCCGTCAGAAAATAAGCCGCCCACGAAATTGTGTCAAGTGTACAGTGCAATATTAGTAGAGTGCCGACCTACGACAACGAGTGTCTAGTGGCAGCGGAGCAACGACCAGAGAGTCCACGAGCACCGAGAGCCTGCCAGCGCTGACCGTGTACAACGATACCAGGCAGCAAGGACGCTTCACCGACACGCACTACTACACGCAGCCAACTGACACGCCAGCACAAGCAGCAACCATGCGAGCGTATGCGATTTATCTACTAATGTAAGTCCGAAAAATTATATTTTAAAAAAGGCGAATGTCCGCAGCTAAGGACAGCGTAGCAAACAGCGTTGCGACTTGGCCAAAAGCGGTCAATAAAAAATTCGATAAACTTTCCACATACTGTCTCCGCGTTAAATACCGCGAGAAACGCATTAAAAGAAATACGCGATAACGTGCGCCGCGTACTACAATACGATAGCGATGAAGACGTCCACGTAATAACTGAACGCGAATTTCCATACAATGAAAGAGATTACAGCTTGCTCGAACCGAACGACACCGACTCTCTCATTAACACACACGTACAAGCGCGAAAAAACATACACACAAACTTACGAGACGGAAGTCTATTTAATTCTTTTAATATATACCAATCTTTAATAAACGAAATGGCTCACTCACCTGTCGAACAACAGAATGAAATCGACAACGAAATTTTACAATTACGACATTCGGTCGAGAGACATGGACCACAAGAAAGTCGAACGAACCGCCGCGTCACAATCGACGCACCGCCCGATAACACTCTCCTTCGAGAATTAATGGACGAAATACGCGATCTCCGTGTGCAAGTCAACGGATTGAGCCGGCAAACACAATTGCCTATGGGTGAACGAACGAGAATATCACAAGATTTTCTACCGCACCCGTTAGATCTAACTTACGGACGTTCGTATCAAGATATACGAAACCAGCCGGGAAATGCACTGACATTCCTCACACTGAAAGACGCGCTTAACATGATCCCAGAGATCGACGGCACGTCACGAGGACGCGTGTACGAATTTCTAAACGCAAGTACGTAAGCGATAAAAAATATACATCCCGCGGATGAACATTCTTTATTAGAAGCTATTCTTTGCACTAAATTCAAAGGCAAGGCCATGATGGATTTCCGAACGCGAGATATAATAAACTTTGAACAATTAAAAAGAGAATTAGAAAAGGAATATTTGAGCAAACGAAGTACCACACACTTGCAACTCGAATTTAATTCGCTCAAACAAAAACCAAACGAGAGTGCACAAGAATTCGGCAGACGAACAGACAATATAGCCATGGAATTATACGAATCCATGGAAGAAGGAAAAAATCATACGATCGAACAACAACGCGCGATCTTGGAAAATATAAAAGAGCAAGCGCTCTACAATTACCAGAACGGTTTACATGACGAAATTAAATTAATTGTACGATCGCAGCGATACCAAACAATACAGGAAGCAATCGCAGGAGCAACCGTGGAAGAGAAAACGCGAGGACCTAGCATGCGAACGCTAACCTATCGAAACCGATCAGTATTTAAAACGCATACACCTAGTCCCCGTTGTGAAAAATGCGGAAAAATCGGTCATTACGGACACGAGTGTAGGACTAGCCGTTTTTCAAACAGATATACCCTGCCTAAGCCAGAAAGACAACCGCGAATACAATTGAAAAACAGTGTAGCTATTGCAAAAAGATAGGACATTTAAGACACGAATGTTGGACATTAAATGGAAAACCGGAAAACAGCAAAAATTCCGGAAAAATTTTTTCGAATTCGCGAAGAGAAAATTCCGCGAAGAACTTTAAAGATAAAAAGAGCGAAACCGGCGAAGATAAATCGACCGTCCCGCGTCCCGCGTCAGAGTATCGCGTGGCACACGTCAAGGGGACATCGCTCGTCAACACTGGATTAAATGCGATCACATTACCGATTGCAGAGGCCAAAGGTAGAAAAATAAATTTCTTATTTGATACGGGAGCAACAATAATAAAACTGAAACATGTTCTAGACCACGTCCTAATCTATGAAGAAAAAACTAAGCTAACAGGCATAACAGGACATGAGATAATAACATTGGGCAAAGCACATATTACGGTGCAACTATCGCGAAAAAAGATACGACACCCCGTATACATAGTGCGAGATAATGCGCCAATGGAATACGATGCAATCCTAGGAGCAGATTTTATTTGGAAATACATGACTGCATTCAACCCAAAAACAAATTTAGTACAATTCCAAAATACAAAATTCAGACTGTACCCAGGCGCGTAACCTTAGGGCCGCGCAGCGAAACAATCGTGCAAGTCACGACTAACCAAAATATAATTGGAGTGACGAAACCAGAGGAAATGATACCTGGAATTTTTATTGGATGTTGCCTAGTTGAACCACGAAATTATACATGTCCAATAAGTATAATAAATATTACAGAAGAAGAAAAAATCGTGCAAGTACCACAAGTAATAATAGAAGAAATAAATATACAGGAAAAAATAACATAAGAATCTGTGAACGCAATACAGACAAAAAATAAAGAGACAAAATTAATAGCTCGAGAAGAGCAAATAAACAATTCTTTGCGCACAGAACATTTAAATGAGGAAGAACGAAAATCTATATTAAGATTATGTCACGAATATAATGACGTGTTCCACCTAGAAGGAGATACATTATCATGCACAACAAAGATTAAGCATGAAATATCTGTACGAACAGATTCATCACCAGTAAACGTACGACCTTATCGTTTACCGGAAAAACACAAAGATGAGGTAAATAAACAAATTCAAGAAAAGTTAAAACAATGCAAGCAAATAAATACAAATTACTTGTGCGAACAAATCTTTCCAATCAGAAATATAAAAACCGACCCGCTATGCGAAATAGATATATATATAGAAAACGACAACTGTTATAACAATTGTAATATTAAATACATAACAATAAAAAATAGCATATGGATAGCCTTAAGCAATTCATATTCTTGATTATATTCCACACCGGCGAAACAAACTATTACAATTTCATGTAAAAATAATAAGGAAACGCGTAGGACTATTATAAATACTGGAAAAATAACGTTATCTGACAATTGCAAAATAGTCACATCAGACGCAACAATAAAATCTACAAGCACCAATAAAGGAAAAGAAATAAAAACGTACCTACCAAAATATAATATTACACTTCTAAGCGAAACGTTCAAGACAAATAAGACAGAAAAAATTAAATTAAAAGTTATACAAGACGCAACAGACCTGACAGAATTAACAAAGAAACTGAATGACATGAAAAACGAAATAAACAACAACGAGATACCTTTTTTCCAACAAAAACACTTTGTATATCCTATGTCAATTAGCAGCTCATTAATAATAATCATTGTTATCGCAACAATAATAATTGTCATAAGAAAGAAAAAACAAAATGAAATAATAACTCACGCAATGTAGATCGCGTCGTTAGAATAAGCGAAAATATTCGAGTCTAAGCAAATGATTATACCAAAAAATGTATCGGGAAAAAACGAAAAATTATGTAAAAAGCGAAAACTTCGTACCTCCGTTTTCTTTTACTAACAGGGGGGGGATGTTGTAGCTAAATCTACAACCAACAATAAAATAATAACTAATAATAAAAGTAGTCCGCATGACAACAAAATTAGGTCATATGAATCTCGAACAGTCTTTCGAAAGACGACACAAATGTGTAACCACCGAAATTGCGGCCAGTCTTTCGAAAGACCGCAGAAATGCATCACGCGAGAATATTGCGAAAAAGCCTATCAGCAAATTCCTAAACTTGGTGATCAAATCGAGCGTAATATTGATTAATCAATATCACGCAATCGATCAGAATGCTGATCGGGCATCGATCAAACTATATAATCGGTTACACAAGGCGGAGTGGCAGAGAGTCAAGAATAACGTGCCGTTCGGAATCATTATTATAATTGTCGCGCAAGATATTACACGAGCACGGCGAAGTTCATGCGAGCCGTACTATCAGCGTCTCAAGTGACATACTCGGTCGACGGCCGCCAGAGTAACGCGACACGCGCCGAGCCGCCCGCCGACGTTTAACCGTGTGTGAAAAGAAATAACATAAGCAATACTAAATCTACGAAATAGTGCATTGACTAAATAAACCAGATAAAATAAAGAAAATGTGTTAGTGATTTCGAGAAGATTTCCTTCCCATTCTTTTGATCTTGCTCGGAGTCCCAACTCCTTAGGCTCAACGAACCCGACTATCCCTAAAATTATCGTTGTAGCCCACCAGGGGTACAACAACTGGGAACTCAGATGACCGAACTCCAGGCAGCGGTAACATTGAGTCTTCTTCTGTGGCATCAGGGTCACTTTAATCATAGACCAACCAATGAGGATCTTATCCTCTCGAGCAAGTTTCAGTGCTGCAACCAGAGGACACTTCACCCACACAATGTTAAGCCTATTCGCCAGTTTCAAGGGGTCACTAGGAATGACTGCATCCGGCTTGCGTCCAGTAGATTCAGCTATAGCCCTGGAGATCTCCTCCTTTACAATAGAGTCATCCAGCCCAGCCAGTCTAACTTCCGCCATCCTTACCGGACGAGACACTTTAACACTGGGGCTTACTACCTGCTTTACCTTTTCGGCCAAGAGGTCCGCCTTAACCGGATTATCCTTCCCCTGTACCTCAATGAGGATATCTCCAGATCCCGTATATCTGGTTCTGGAGCGCTGGATACCCAGCTGCTTGAGAGAGATCATTTCTCTAATCTTACGAAACGACTCAGGGATCACACTCTTGTCTTTAAAGTTAATCACCACGACCGAGGATCGGGGAGGCCGACGCCTGTCCCCCGGAACAGCGACCTCTCCCGAGACAGATCCATCCTCTCCTTTCCCTTTCTTTCCGTGAGGGGTTCCCCTTCCCCCACTCTCCAGACTGGGTAGAGTGGGAGGAGGAAGTGAATCTCTCCCTACCTTCCCGGAAACTCTCTTCCTCTTCGGCTTCCTTCCAACCACCCTCCACTCGCCATCGGTATCCGTAGCGGAAGGCGGAAACACGTCCGTGGCCGATGGATCAGACGTGTCTATAGTCACCCTTCTCGATAGAGATGACCGAGGCTTACCGGTAAGCGGTTTCTTGATGTCGTTAACTTCTTTAATTCCGACCTTTCTTGACGTTCTAGGAGCATCCACCGGGACAACGGAAGGGTCACGCCCAACAATCGCTGAAGGCTCCGAAGTACCAAAGAAGCCCTGTGCCGTGAACAGCTCCACCATACGGCTAAAGACGGCAGAAGCCACCCTCTCCTCCACTACAGGTAAGCTATACCCACTCTTCTCACTGATAGGAGGGGCAGCACACACCTCGCTATACGTCTTCCTTCCAGAATTTTCAGGGGACCTCCGCGAAGAGCCAACAGGACGCCGAGAGGGGGGAGATCTCCCCCCCAACACTCCAGGGGCATCCAACGGTCTCTCGGATCATTCTCTCGTCCCTCTAGATTCCAGAAGAAGACGCTTATTCTCTTTCTTCAAGGAGTTAACCTCCTCCGTCAGCGACTTGACCTCCCTCGAGAGGGAGACCACCGTGCGTCTAAGGTTGTTATCTTCCACCTTCGCCTCAGCCCTTCTAACAAGTTCCTCTGATATTATTTTCATCTTACCGAAAAAGGATCTGAATTTTCCGTGAAATTCGCCCTTCATCTTCGTGCATCTAGAACGGAGGGACTCAGCCTCGTCTGCAAAGTAAATCAATCTCGCCCCCAGATGCATAATAGGCATTCGCAGATCAACCGGGTCGTGAATCGATTCCTCTTCACCTTTCGCTCCATCGCCAGAGTCATCGCTATCAATGACTACCGCCCTCCTTTTTTTTGCAGTATGGGATCCAACGCTACTGGCCGTCGACATCTGATCTTCCTCTTCCGGTCGGGCCATGTTCCAACCCAGTTCTCCAGTCGGCCATGTCGTCGCCGCCTCTCTAGGAACCGGCTTATACGGACCCTGGTAATTGGGGCCAGGGGGGCGACCCCTACGTTTAGGCTTGGCCAGGACCAACTCACCCTGTGACACGGAGCGCAACGAGCGATCGTCCAACGTAGGGGAGGGAGGAACACAGTCTCCCATACTGAGCCTCCTCGGGGAATCCAGAGGTAGGCGCTCCACGCTCACTCTGACCTCTTCATTTCCGACTCTTCTCGGTCCTCGAGAACCAACTGGAGTAGCCATACTTTTGTCCATGATAAATGCCTCGGTCGACTTAAAAGATCCATTCGGCGAATTGGCTTGTTGTGGATCCATTCCGTGTAACGATTATGAAGCAGTTCGCCCATCATGGGAGCCCTATCACGGTAGAGTTGCTTCCCCGCTGAAAAGATATCCCTAGCGAAGAGTACAGAAGCGGCTTATCAGGCGGCCCACCCTATCTGTACTTGTAATAAAGACTCTACTAAAAAAGGTTACGGGATAGGCCCGCGCCATAATTGATGCTAAAGGTTTAACGTCACCCCTATTATACGGACCCGTACCCCTCCGAAGGGCGGACATCCGTGCCTCAGGCTAGACGGTGTTGCAATTTACCCTATGCAGCTCCGGGTATGGGAGAATATCGGCTACGTAACTCCCCACACACACGCCTTCAGGCCCCCTTCAACCCCGGCATAGGCTCCAGCCACCGGGAGGCGAGCGGCCATCGGGATCTTTGCCTGCAGTCTCCCGGAGGAGGCTGCAGGACTTACGATTACCCATATTACTAGCCCAGAGGCCGCGACGCCAGCCTCGATCTCCCAGCCCGGTCGGGGGGCAACTACTCCCCCCTTGATTAGTCTACCGGGAATATCCAAGGACTCTCCACCGTGTCTCACGCATCCATCACACATTCTCTCTCTCCCAGTCACACCAGCTCGGGTATTCCGGGTGCGCGAGGCCCGTACTGGCTCCCGGAGGAGCCAGCCCCTGGAAAAGCAGCGCCTGCGCCAGCTGCTGGCGTAATTATTAATATTTGCCACCTTGTAATTATTAATTTTTGTACATATATTATTTCTGTATATAATTTGTATTTTGTATATATTTGTATATATTTCGTTATTTCGTTATTATTTATCTATTTATTTATTTATTTATTGTTAATATACATCTTTTTTACAATCGATTGATTTATACATATTGATTTATACATATAATTGATTTATACACATGTTATTTATTTATTGTTACATTATTTATTTTTATTTATTTATATATTATTTATTTTTTCATATTTTGTTATAATTTATTTATTGTTGATTCTATTTACACTTTTTTTTTAAATCGATTTATATACATCTTTATTTTATTTACTTTTACATCAGATATTTATACACGTATATACTAAAAAGTATTTATTAGATTGGGAAAAATAATTCGACTGAATTTGAATTTATTCGGGAGCCTTCGCTTACTACCAAGACACTTGGTCTGCACGACCGCGACCCAAATAAAGAGGGAGGGTGTGCGTCACGGCGGGGCCCGAATCAGTCGTGAAAACTCGTAATTATTTTGCGAAAAAATACCATCTCAGCCAGGAATCGAACTTGTATCTCTTGTTTACCAGGCAGGCATCTTATCTTCTTTCGACTACAGAGGCATGTGATGATATTTATCGCAAATAACGTGTCTACGATACAATGATACACATATGTACATATATCACAACATACATATATACATGTATATTCTCTCGAATCCCCACCACCGATACTTCAGAGAGATGATGGTCCTAGTCTTTCGATGGATTGTTGTAGTCAGATCTACAACTAATAATAAAAGTAGTCCGCATGGCAACAAAATTAGGCCGCATAAATCTCAAAAAGTCTTTCGAAAGACGACACAAATGTATGACCGCCGAAATTGCGACCAGTTTTTCGAAAGATCGCAGAAATGCATCGCGCGAGAACATTGCGAACAATTGCGAAAAATCTATCAGCAAATTCCTCAATTTGCTGATCGAACCAGGCGTGATATTGATCAATCAATATCACGCGATCAATCGACGCAACCGATCGGAATGCTGATCGGGCATCGATCAGACTATATAACCGGTTACACAAGGCGGAGTCGCCAGAGTCAAGAATAACGTGTCGTTCGAAATCATTATTATAATTATCGCGCAAGATATTATAAAAGCGCGGCGAAGTTCACGCGAGTTGTACTATCAGCATCTCAGGTGACATACTCGGTCGTCGGTCGCCAGAGTAACGCGATACGCGCCGAGCCGTCCGCCGACGTTTAACCGTGTGTAAAGTAATAAAATAAGAAATACTAAACTCAAGAATTTGTGCATTTATTAAATAAACCAATTAAAATAAAGAAAGTATGTTAGTGAATTCAAGAAGATTTCCTTACATTCTTTTGATCCTGCTCGGAGTTCTAACTCCTTAGGCTTAACGAACCCGACTATCCCTAATATTATCGTTGTAGCCCATCCGGGGTACAACAGGATGCATGTCTCCTTTACGGTTAGCTGTTCATAATCCCAATATCTGTCATGACCGCTTACGGTCGTCTATCTTTTACGATACAATATGTAGATACACTATACAGAGCCAAGATACCAACGTGAGGATTGGATGTACGGCTTGCGCTGATCTTTTCGAATGGACGAATTATCGTAAAATTCCAAATACAATGCGCTATTTAATCTTTCTAGAAGAATAACTGGACCCAACATTTTTGTAAGCGTGTTACTAAAAAGAAAGGACACTGGCAGACATCGTGTTGCAAGAAATTTACGAAACGTGGAAACAATCCTTCGTGCTGTTGAGCAAGAACCTGAAACTAATATTCGGGACATTGCTCGAGAGCACGAATTATCTTATTCCACCATCCAAAGAATACTCAAAGAAAAAAAATTATATTCTATCATTATACTCGCGTGCAACATTTGCGACAAGAAAACTATCCTCGGAGAAAGAGATTCTGCGAGAATTTCCTAAGAAGAGTAGACGAAAATCGAGAATTTCCTTCTCGTGTAATATTCAGTGATGAATCGCTGTTCACACGAGAAGGAATTTTAAATTCGCATAATATGCATATGTGGGACGACGAGAATCCTCGAGCGATATGACTCAGAAATTATCAAGTTTGTTGGAAACTAAACGTCTGGGCTGGGATTATGGGTACAAAAATATTGGGTCCAGTTATTCTTCTAGAAAGATTAAATAGCGCATCGTATTTGGAATTTTTATCAGAAAATCTGCAGTAATCGCCTGCGTCGGACGGTGAGTTGTGCCGTCCCTGCCTACCTTCCGTACGCGTCTCGTTATTCGCTAACTTTTTTCTTTTATAATTTAAAAATTTTAAATGTAAGCGTCGGACAAAATTTTCGTAGAGGAAAAATCGTCTCAGAATTAATTCAGGAGTACGTCCTTGCAAGGACATGGGGTTGTTCTGAATCACCCTGTATATCACATCGAGTGTGATGACGTGTACAATACGATGAAACGCGATATCGCTGTATTCAATACGAGTGATTATCCAACAGACAACGCGTATGGTATGTCTCTCGTGAATAAAAAAGTACCAGGCTTAATGAATGAAAATAACGGTGCGATTATGACGGAATTTGTCGGACTCAGAGCGAAAATGTATGCGGTGAGGGTGGATGGTAAAAAGGACAAAAGGACCAAAAGGCGAAAGGTGTAAAGAGTAACGTTGTAGCGCGAACAATAACGTTCGATGATTACACGCGGTGCTTGCATGAAGAGATCGAAATGACTCGTCGTCAGTCATGTATAAGATCCAAATTACACCAAGTATATACAGTGTCCGAATCGAAAATTGCTCTGAGTCCATACAATAATAAACGATACATCGTACCGGATTTGACGGAAACATTACCGTGGGGACATTGGCGGATACCTTTGTAATATACATATATATATATATTTTTTATATATCGTTTTATACATATATATATGTACGTATGTACATATGTATGTATGTATGTACATATGTATGTACGTATGTATGTACTTATGTATGTATATATGTATATATGTATGTATGTACATATGTATGTATGTATGTATGTACGTATGTACGTACGTATGTATGTATATATGTATATATGTATGTATGTACATATGTATGTATGTATGTATGTACGTATGTACGTACGTATGTATGTATATATGTATAATGTGTATATGTATATATGTATGTATGTACGTATGTATGTATGTATGTATGTATGTATGTATGTATGTATGTATGTATGTATGTATGTATGTATGTATGTATGTATGTACGTACGTACGTACATACGTACGTACGTATGTATGTATGTATGTATGTACGTATGTATGTACGTATGTATGTACGTATGTACGTACGTATGTACATATGTATGTACGTACGTACGTACGTATGTACGTATATACGTATGTATGTATGTATGTATGTACGTATGTACGTATGTACGTATGTATATACATATGTATGTATTTCTTGTAGTTTATATGTACGTATTTCCCGTAGTTTTAGACATTTTATATATTATCTTACATTTCATCGTAGTTACAGCATCATGTATAGTTTCTTTACGAAGATGTAATGGAAGAAAAAAATAAGACTTGTTGTATATATTTTTTATATAAATTTTTTTATTTGTTTTTACAATAAATGAATTTAAAATTTTTTGGTATACATTTATATAAATATTTTTATATTTGTTTATAATAAATGAATTAAATCACATTATTTTTGTGTATCCAAGAATTATGTGACCCATCGAATCCCAGCCACTTGACGTAAACCTTGTCTCCTTTCTTACGCAATACTTTCTCCACGAGATACACGTTCGGATGAGTCGTGCGATGCAACTCGTGCTCATAGAACGCTCCAGCGACGAATTCTCCGCGACGAAATCTTCGAGTAAATAGGTTACGGGATTAGTACGCTGTACTTTAGTGATCTTAAACACCTCGGTGGACCAATTTGATGTGTAACCTTTTTCGAAAGCTGTCTTGCTCACGCGTACCGAATCACCTACTTTAAATTTTGCCGAACCTGCGATCTTTATCGCGCTGTATACTGTACCCAAGAGTTTTGTAGCAATCGCCAGAATTACGTCAATAGGTCGCATGCCAATAATGCAATGTTTGCGCGCGTTGTAATCTGACACGGGACGCGGCAGCGCGTCAATCCACTTGTAAGTACCATTAAGTATAAACATCTTCCACATGTCGTTTTTAAATGTGCGATGAATCGTTCGATGATCGATGCCTTCAATATCGAATACGTGGAATAATGATTAACGTTATGTTTTTTCAAGAATTTCTGCACATTGGCGTTGTAAAACTCCTTCCCCATATCCGTTTGCAAGTTTTTCGGGTATCTTTCGCTCTCTTGAATTATCTCGGCGATAGCGTTAGCCGTCTCGCTTTCGACCTTGTTCTTGAGTGATACGGCCCAGGCATACTTGCTCATTGATGACGGTGAGTATGTAGTGATGACCTCTGTTGAAACTCAAATATGGGCGCATCTCGACGATATCAGCTTGCCACAAATCATCGTATCCCCGAATTATGACACGTCTTTGTAGAAAATTTCTTCTGGCCGGAGCGTGCAATTCTTCGACAAGTCGTCGCCTTACGGAGTTAACATTTTTTTCACGTTTATCGGATTTTGACGATCTCATGTTTCGATGATGTTTGATATTAATGTGTCTAAATAAGATATATTAATTAAAGTTTTTTTTTTCTTCACTGACGTCAATCGACTCGTTTCGTCGACACACGATTTAATTTATAATAATGCCGGCTTCGCGAAGTTCCTCGATGATCGACAGCATCTCGTTGTCGTGAGCGTTGTGACCAGCTCGGTGCGAAGCGTCGAGTAATCAGAATCGATCCACCAGTTCGTTGGGATCGTCCCAATGCACGTAATCGATTTTGTTGTCATTTAACTTCATGGTGGATGGTATATTATTCATGCCTGCACCTTTTTTATATGTAGATACGTATACTATTATATGTGCTTCTTTTATCATATATGTAGATACGAGCGGAGCGATGATGTTAATGTACTTGTATCCCTTGTTGCCCATGATGGGATTATGGGCGCTGTGACCACGTCTATGAGCATTCGTTGTTAATAGTATACTTTTATACGTTTGTTTGTCATCTTCAGTAAATATAGCTTCATCGGGAAGTCTCTTGAAGATCAATTCGTATAATCCTGGTATACCATTGTATCTCACATTGTCTATGATTATGGAGTCATTTTTGTCAACGTCAAACTTTTTGTCACCGAGCATTGTATCACTTTTGTCGAAATAGATACCGTACACCTTATCGATCGTTTTATCTATGTCGTCACCGAGAAGAAGGTCCACGTACTTTCGTCCCAATGGTCCTAGCTGACCATGGAGCGTCTCACGACTTCCATGCGTTTGCAGATTCTGTTTGATGGTTGTTTCGAGTGACGCTTCACTAACGTTTTTTGTTTCAAAAATATTTTTCATTTCGCACGAATAGCGGTATTTTCGGTAGTTCTTTTGATGGTTCTATCGATGTAGAATCGAACGTGAATGAATCTGACACGGTATTCAATTGTTTTGTACGCTTTTAGATTGCGGCGATAATTTTAACCATCCAACATCCGTCCAATACGAATCCCTGTTAGTAATAGTAGTAGTAATAGTATCGTCATCGTCATCGCTGTCTTCACGTTTCTTTTTTTTCTTAATACTGATATTCTTTGCAACATTGGCTACTTTTTTAATTGGATGTGTTTCCTCGACAATTTGTTTTAGAGGTTCGACGATGGGTTTGAAGCGTCTCTCCAACGCTACATCTTTATCTATTTTACCAGTTTTCAAAGCGCGATATTTTTTGCGAATCAAATCGCTTGTATTCGCAATCTGTTTTGCTATTTTCTCGCGATCTTTGATGTTATTCATGTTGCCTAATTGACGTATCGATATCGACTAACCACATTATGGTATCGCGAACGTGTTAAATTCTTTTCAGTACCGCCCGTTGACAAGCGGACTGTCTTTGTCTATCACTAGGAATCCGTACTCGCGCCACCAACAATCGCGGCATAACGCATAGAATTCATCATACGACATGTCAGTATTCACATGATCGTTGTAAACATGTTTCAAGTTGGTACCATCCTGTTTAAATAGAATCAGCAAGTTCGCATTGTCGCGTATCAGGTATTTAGGTATCTTCGCATACGTCTGACAGAGATAGAAGCAGTCGACATTTGAGTAGCGACCCATCGAGAAATGCTCTCTCATCACATCTTGCTTATCACATGCAATGTCGTCAAAGACGAAGATCAAATTGGGACGTGCCTCGCTCGGTGGAATGACGTCACTGTTGGAAAATGTAAAATAGCCGATTTCGTCGATCGATGCCAACAAAGTTTTGAGATATCGATATTTTGGTTGTTGCAACGACTTCGAATACATGTACACGTTCTCGAAACGTGCGGACTCTTGAGCAAACTTATGAGAACGTTGGTTTTACCGCAATTTGATGGACCGCAAATAATCGCGCGTATAGTACTCGGTAGTATTTCATCATGCTTGCGCTTCGTCGCGATGTCTCCCATCATTTGCGCTTTCTCGTCGTAGTTCACGACGTGTATCGTCTGCGGGTGCTGCACGAATTTCATGTTCACACTGCGTTATCTAGGCTTCGATCGAACGCCTATTTATAGGCATGTGAAACCGCGATTCGCTCAGTAGCAAAAATGTATCTCGCGTTATCGCATCTATTTGATATTTGGGATTTGCGCGCTGAACAGTTGCAATATATACCGAAGATCATATTGTTACGCATGTGTGGCGATTATATCGACCACGTGTGGGACAAGCTTCCGGAGCATATAAAGGCGGATTTGGAGGTTCAAATATATCGTCGCTGCGTCGAGCATTATAACCAATCGTGGCAACGCACGCATATAGACGGTCCCGCACCGAAGATAAAGGACTATAACATATGTCAGCAGCAACGAACAAAGGCTGCGTTGGAAGTCTGCTCAATCGAGCGATAAACACGCTTCCTTTCGAGTTACATATTTACATATTATTCCCGGTTATCAGTTTTGCGGTCCGAGTACTCGACTGAAAAAGCGACTAGCCAGAGGTGAGACGGGCATAAATCCACTGGACGCGGCGTGCCGTGAATACGACATTGCGTATTCTCGGAGCAACGACCTCACCGATAGATACGCAGCGGATAAGATACTCGCCGATAAAGCCCTAGGACGCGTCATTGCGAGAGATTTGAATTTGGGCGAAAAAGCTGCCGCTACAGCTGTTTGGTCAGCGATGAAAGCCAAGACCAAGATCGGCATGGGAAAGCATGGGATCGCATATGAAAGCGAAGACAAGGAAAAAGCCAACAAAAAAAAAACGAATACTTCCGACGGCAAAACGAGGCGACATATTACCGATTCTGCCAATGTTGGACGCGGTCGGTTCCATGATTGGTGGAGCGGCCAGCGTGGCGAAAGCGGTAAACGACAAGAAAGCCATGCAACGTCAGCTCGAGGAACTATAATGTCACAATCGCGCAATGGAAACGCGCGGACAGGGACTGTATCTCGCTCCGTACAAAGACGGACGAGGTATAACAGCGAAAAAAGAAAAAAAGAAAAAAAAACGTCAAAGAGACAATAAAAATACATACGGGTATAACTACCAACGTACAATTGGACTAGCTGGCGAAGCGTATGCGCGTACCGTACTTCAGAGGCGTTTTCATGCGTGACGCATTACCGATTAGCGGCGCGTGTCGAAAAGAGAGCGGTATCGTAAATCTGGATAACACGATGGTCCCGGCACTCATTAAGTAGCGTACGCAAAGAGAAACGATCGTGTTATATATTTCGACAGTTTCGGTAATCTTCGATCGCCCAAGGAACTGGTACGATATTTCGGAGACAATGTTATGAAAGATTACAATCGAACGTCCTATCAGACGTACGATCAGAGTGTCTGCGGACAGCTGTGTTTGTGGTTTCTCCAAACGGTCGACGCGCATGAATTTATAAAATCTGATAAAATGTCGCGATGTTTCAGTATTCGTTGAACGCTTTTTCCATCATGTCGCTGACGCTTACGTTAAGCGGGAAGAACAGCGTTCTCGCAAACTACTTTCCAGCCATAGATTTGAAGGACGATGACTACGAGCTTGGTCTAACAATTTTGGAGACTTATCACACGATACCGAATGTAAACGTTTCGAATAACAAATTTTATTTTGACAAAGACGACACATAAATTACGATTCCCGAGGGGTCGTACGAACTGCAAGCCATAAATGAATTTTTGAAACGTGAGATTTTACGAAATCCGCGACGCGACACATCCGATGGTAACGCCGGTGACACCGCGCGCGGCGATGATGAGATTGGTGAATACCCGATAATGCTCCGTGCAAATTGCAACACGATGAAGTGTGAGAACAGTTAAATGTGATTACAGAATAAACTTTAACAAGCCTAATAACATTGAATCGCTGCTTGGTTTCTCGTCGAAACGTATATTGCAACCGCGAAAGTGGTATAAATCGGACATGTCAATCAACATAATGAATGTAAACATTATCCGTGTAGAGTGCAACATGACCGCGGGCGCGTATAGCAATGACAAAAGTGTGCACACGATACATGAATTTTCGCCGAGCGTGCCGCCAGGATATAAGATATCGGAAAGGCCGATGCAAATCATTTACTTGCCAGTCATCGTACGGAGCATTACGGAGCTAACGATACGCATTGTTGACCAGAACGGACGATTGCTCGATTTCAGAGGAGAAGAGATCACTTTCAAATTGCACGTACGACGGCGACAGCGATAACGCGAGCGCGACATTTGGGATGCTCGTGTTGAACGAAGCGAAGCACGCGCAGAGAGATAACGCATCTTTTATAAAGAAAACACCAATCGACAATACTCGCTTCTTCGGCTATATCAAGAAGAGGAAGAAACTCAACGCGTCGAACGTTAAATTTTTACAAGCTTTAGGATTCGCGGTGCGCAACTTGTGAGATGACTGACATCCTAAATATCGAAGACGAGCCAATCTTTGACGATCGCATCGTCAAGATTGAGACTCATGCGTACAACTCGTTCGCCAATACAACGTTCGAGTACAGCGATGAGATAAGAATACCCATACAGCAACAGGATCTGTACATTGCCGTACGAAAGCTTTCTATATCGAGGGAAAACTAACGAAGAACAAAGTTGTCAAAGGATCTGATGTGGTGTTGGGAAATAATTTTGTCGCGTTCATATTCGATAAGATTTGATACGAGCTCGAGGGTGTGGAAATTGATCGTAACAGAAACGTGGGCATAACTAGCGCGCTCAAATACTACGTAACGATGTCATCCGAGAGAAGCGTGATTCTAAGGAATGCTGGCTGGGAGGCGCGTACTAACGCGGATGGATGTTTTAACTTTTGTGTACCTTTCTACGCACTGTTGGGATTCTGCGAGTATTATAGACGTGATAATCAACGCTCGTCACGAATTGATCTTAATACGATGTATAACGACAACAATTGCTTTATGGGAAATTCGGCGTTGGATCCTGTGATCGACTTATTCAAGATACAATGGCGAATGCCGCATGTGTTATTGAACGAGATAACAAAACTATCGATGCTGCGCACTTTGGAGAGCGAACGATACTTGAGCATGGCTTTTCGTTCGTGGGATTTGTACGAGTTTCCGTTATTACAGCGTACAACCAAGCATTCGTGTGCCATCAAGACCACTACTCAGCTTGAGAAGCCGCAGTATGTCATCTTCGCTTTGCAAACAGGCCGAAAGAACGTTATGACTGAAGACACGAGCCGATTCGATGACTGCAACTTGACTAACTGAAATTTTATTTGAACTCAGAATATTATCCGTACGACGATATGAATCTGGATTTCGACAAAAACAGATGGTCTGTGTTGTACGAAACATACGCGCGTTTCTGCAAGAGCTACTACGGATATGAATATCTCGAGCCAAGTCTTACCCTCACGTCTTTTCTACGTAACGTTCCATTCGTAATCATCGATTATTCTCGACAAAACGAACCGATCAAGAGTGCAACCGTGGATGTGAGATTGGAATTTGAGACTAAAGAGAACGTACCGATGAATACCACCACGTATTGTCTCATTATACACGATCGCGTAATTCAGTACAACCCGTTGACCGCAATGTTGTACGCAAGATCACCTAAGAGCATCACTGGTATATGAGATAGAGAGATAATAAAATTTACGATACATCGAAATCGACCGCTGTCTTCTTCTCGACAACAGTCATGTCTGTGCCAACGTTCGTAGATCTGCAAGGTTTCCTCTTTGAAGGACAGTTTGTCGTAAAAGAGTTTGCTGCTCTCAAAGAACAGACCGTTCTCTCTCATTACATTTTCGCAAACCTTATACCGTGGCATTTCCTGACAAGTGCCTACAAGTCTTGCGCACGCTGGGTGATACGTCATTATCATAGACTGCGATGGAACGACGAAACGATTCCGTACAGCGAAGCTAAGAGTTTGATTACGAAAGCTGTGCATGATACGAAAGAAGATGATGATGTTGTCATATATGTCAAGGGACATGAAAAACGAAAATGGTTGCGGCACTTGCTTCTGGACGATGAGTGAGAGCGCGTATACATCGAGACTCTGAATGCGGATTACGAAGACGTAGATTCTTTAAATAATCTAGATGCTGATAATTCTATACGATGTGGATATCATTATATTAATTGCGCGTTACAAAATGTATTTAAATTGTTTAATTGGGCAGATAACCTTAAATAAACATATATAACATATATATAAAATATGTTTTCTTTTATTCCTTTTCTCCGCTATTACGTTGATGATTACTTAATATTCCAACGTTCCTATACATTTTTTCAATGTTCGATTGACTCATCGATGACAAAGAAATTGCGTTATGATTTAAGCGTGAAACTTTTTATTCACATATTTTTTAAATGGCACTTTACATATTTTTTTTATAGCTGATTAGGTTTTTTTTTCTTGAAATAAAAATTTTACAATTAATTGATAATGACGCAATCCTTTGTTTTTTTTCTACTTATGGTTACTATAACAGTAAATTCGTTCTCGATGTGCTATCTGCAATTGTACGATTCTTTGTCTTTTTCTTGGCCACTATAACACGCCTGTTCATGAAATACTATTATAATAGAGTATTGTCGTTCAGCGAGATCATTGGATTTTTTGTTCACTCCATCTTTCAAAAGAGGGGAGGATTAACGCTCTGCCGTGTCAAAATTTACGCGGGTGCAATCAGTCCTCCGTCATTCGTTTGTACGAACGAACCATACGCAACGTACTCCGCTTCTCCATCATTCGTTTGTACGAACGATCCGCACGCAATGTACCCCGCGAAAGGAAGCAGCGTACTGTACGATGGTGAAACGAAGAAGGAACGTAACGCGTAAGTTCGACATTTTATTTTTTTCTTTTTGCAATATTACGCAACTTTATATAAATTATATTATGTACTTAATTTCTGTTACACAGCATTTCGGTGGAGCCTCGCGCGGTACGCTTACTGAGCAGACGTTACAACCTGACGGGCTTCAAGTTTCTAGAAATTTTAATCAATGTTAGTCCACCGAGCTACGTGGAAATCGCCCTAGGAGATCATCGAGGGCAGGAACTGATACTGTCTCTCGAAACATGGAAAGGACTTCATGAGCAGCAATGGAATATCTATAAATTGCTACGAAAAAATTATAAAGACACTTTTATAAGCATCGGCCCGAGTTTGATGAACGATGAACGATGTTACACTCGTACGTCTTGAATCTTCAAACGTACGCATTATGATGGTCGAATCGACACTACGCCGTATGTTTAATCTCGCCGAATGTATTGATAACATTCAATCAACTAGACAGACTCGTCGATACGATCAATGAAAAATATACGCGATTCTCCAACATTGCGTCTATTATAAGAAATCCCGAGGAAGTACCATACGTGATACGCGATAGCGATATCTTCGATAGGCATCAACTCGTCAATTGCGAACTGTTAGCTTTAGTTTTTAGTATGTATGAAAAAAAGACGATGTAACAAAAAATGTGTATAAAAATGTTTTCACGCTTAAAAATATGATTTCAATCAAAACAAATCTATTTTCCATCTTAAAATAAAATAATATTCCAGTTATGATAGAATATTATTTATTGGTATAACATCATTAAAAAAAGGGTAATATCTCTTTCTTATTGAATTCATTTCATTTTCTATAGTTCATTTTTTATAGTTTCTCATTTTTCACATCATCGCCAAAATTTATTGCTTCCTACGTGAGAACTTGGACTTAGCCAAATGAATACATTTCAGTATTTACCTAAAAAAACAAAAAAAAATTAAGAGAGGAGAAGTGTCCATTTACCAACTAATACATTATTTTCATTGAATATTTTTCGAGATTGTTCGAAATTAACACGTTGCGACACATACATTTGTTTATTAACACGTTGCGACACGTACATTTATTGCAGCTGGAGTATCGGCGCTTTTTTTTCCTTTCTTTTCTTACTTTTCTTACTTTTCTTACTCTTATCTTTTCTAGCAGCTCTTCCTAGACAAAAAAAGACCCCCTCCCCCCTTCCCTCTCAAAAGTACATTCCAAAGGACCATCGACAAAGCATTCCCCCTTCTCCGTGCCTACCAGTTACCCCCTCTCCTTTATCCCGCGTCCCCGAGTTACCCCGCACACCCGCACCCCGCTCGGAGCTCCTGGGTTAAAACCGGCCTAGTATTCCTACTAATGGATTTACACCGATGGATTTAAACCTAGCGACCAATTTTAAAAAATTAAAAAATCGTTTGTACCATCAGATTGTACCTCGTATGTACCTGTTTATACCGCTTTTTATTTCGTTTGTACCTAACGGGTTAAAAAGTTACGAGAGGAGGGGGATTCGCCAGCGATCAACTTTAAGATATTTGAAAATGATCAACGGCATTCGAAAGAGAATCGTTTGTACCCGTTTGTACCTCCATTGTTTTCGTTTGTACCTCAAAGGGTTCGGAGATACAGCGTCTTTCAGTTTTAGCGTAACCCTTTCGCACGGAATTAAGTACTCTTGCAAGATATCAAAAAGCGACCATCGGCATTCGAAAGAGAATCGTTTGTACCTGTTTGTACCTCCATTGTTTTCGTTTGTACCTCAAAGGGTTCGGAGATACAGCGTCTTTCAGTTTTAGCGTAACCCTTTCGCACGGAACTAAGTACCTTTGCAAGATATCAAAAAGCGACCAACGGCATTCGAAAGATAATCGTTTGTACCCGTTTGTACCTCCATTGTTTTCGTTTGTACCTCAAAAGGTATCCTTTCCCTCGCGATTCAGAGTCTAACACGATCTGCTAGCGGAGGAACGACGCTATCCCTTCCCTCGCGATTCAGAGTCTAGCACGATCTGCTAGCGGAGGAACGGCGCTATCCCTTCCCTCGCGATTCAGAGTATAGCACGATCTGCTAGCGGAGAAACGACGCGGCGGCACAGAGTGGGGAGTATAGCAGAACGTCTCATACGAAACAATGAAATCGTGCTCTCTAAACTCGCGATTCTTGTGTCGGTACGCCGTCAGAGCGTAACATCTATTCATGCGCCCTTTTGCTAGTCAATCTTCATAGCTCATTTGCCGATATTTATTTGTCGATCTAGCAAACTTTTTGGCGTTCTAATAATACACGTATATCCCAATTCCAATTTTAACGAATTTGCGTAATATAATATACATAAATCTATTAAAAATGCCTCGTCAACCAACGAAAAATGTTGATGAAATTTTCGAATCATTAAAAGATTTGAATTTCTTTGATGATCGAAGTCAAATTCTTCGATTATTTGATTCAATTTGGAAAAATGCTGAGAGTCTTCTAAATAGAGAACTCAGTATGAAATATTTATACTTGTATATATCACAAAATCGAAATGGGATTTTACAACGATTTCGGCAAAAATATAATATTGAAGATACTTTATCCAAATCGACCAATTTAATTAATGAGAGCAACCAGTCAAACGACTCGAACAACCAGTCAAATTGGTTGATGTCTTCACCATGTGCTTTTAAACCGTGGCGCACCATTATACATTTAGATAAGCAAACGTAGCATAAAACATCTGAATGCGAGACAGATCATACCACATAAATGTATCATGTTACGACCTGGATGGACAACTATTATCTATAATGAATTGTGGAATCAATTAAAAATACCATGCTCTTACGCCTTTAAATTTGCAAGGATTAATCGTAATCCAGGTGAGATATTTTTAAAAATAAAAGGCAGATGTCCGGAATGCAATGCACTTTTTAACGCATATAGTATGCATGAGCCAAATAATGAAGAGCCAACAATGAAAAGATTCATATTTCTACGTATGATACGACAAATATTATACACAAAAAGAAATGATAATTACGAAAGCTTGAAAGAAACTGTGTCGTTAAAAATTTATGTGGGACATCTACATACAGCTGGCGGAGAGAAAAAGCGAACCAATTAATGACGTTTGGCGATATAGAACCAGCGCATTTATACAATGAAACCGTATTGCGCAAAGCAAAACAATTAGATAATGATGAAAAATTAGGTCTCAACAAAGCGTCCGATCCTGTTGCTTCAATTTTAACATTAAAATATAAATCTGAATTTTCAGGAATTATACGCGAAATAGGTTTGGATAAATTTTTTGTTATTTATTTTAGTCCTAAACGATTATTTTTATACCAAAAATTTAATTGCCAAATAGAGAAAACAGGTATATTGAGCATAGATGCAACAGGATCGCTAATTAAAAAAATAATAAAACCTGACGGATCGACAAATTTTTTGTTTTTATACTAAGCAGTTGTTCCTTTTAAGGCAAATATTCTACACGTTTTGCAAATGATATCAGGAGACACGGTAGTGTCTCGGGTGTCAAGTCAAGATCAACCGAGAACACTGCCGTGTGACTTTACGCGAGTCGTCGAGGTTCGAGCATCTGAAATTATCGAATCTCAATAACGGCTAAACCTATCAAGTTCTAAATAGGCTTGATCGATAGCTTGAGTCCGACTTGCATAATAAAAGTATTTTTATTTTTCTGCTACGTGCCCTACAAGCAGAGATATTGCTATGCAAAGTCCGATTTGGAAATTTTTACTTTAAGAAACGTCATCATCGTCGCCTTTGTACGGCTGCAACGTCTATCACGAGATGTCACTATTAATCTTATCGACCCAGCGGAAGAGAGTTGGGATACGTGTCTCTCGATACCTTCGAAAATCATAAAAGTTATTAGGATAACATAATAAGATAGGAGATTATAAGAAAAAAAATTGAAAAAAAAATTGCTCTCTCTTTTATCGATTGCCGCCGGTAATATAATAATATTTTATTATCTGCATGGCGCCAAATTTAAGTAGTACCACTTCTTGTAACCTCCTACCTCATCATGTTATCCTCACGTGTCTTTCGATACCTTCGAAAATCGTAAAAGTTATTAGGATAATAAGATAGGAGATTATAAGAAAAAAAAATAAATAATTGAATAAAAAAATTGCTATCAATTTATCGATTGCCACCGGTAATATAATATAATAATATTCAAAATGTCTGATATCGCTATAAAATTACCTTTTTTTTAAAAAAGGTAAAAAAAGGGTGTCAAGTATAGTGGAATACTTCAAAATGTCTGATATCACTATAAAATTACCTTTTTTTTTAAAAAAAGGTAAAAAAAGAGTGTCAAGTATAATGGATATTGCCAACTCAAATCATTGTGTAAAATTTATATAAAAGATTTGATATCAATAATTGGCGCCAAGTTATAGTCCTACAAACATGGAGCTACAAATCCATTTTAGTCAAATTATAATCGTAAAAGTTATTAGGATAACATATTAAGATAGGAGATTATGAGAAAAAAATAAATAAATAATTGAAAAAATAAATTGCTATTTATTTTATCGATTGTCGCCAATAATATTATATAATACTTCAAAATGTCTTATATCACTATAAAATTACTTTTTTTTTAAAAAAAGGTAAAAAAAGGGTTTCAAGTATAGTGGAATATTTCAAAATGTCTGATATCACTATAAAATTACCTTTTTTTTAAAAAAAAAATAAAAAAAGGGTGTCAAGTATAATGGATATTGCCAACTCAAATGATTGTGTAAAATTTATATAAAAGAATTGATATCAATAATTGGCGCCAAGTTATAGTCTTACAAACATGGAGCTACAAGTCTATTTTAGTCAAATTATATATTTCAATCGTATAAAAGATTTGATAAACCACTGTTTAAAAAAAATAAAACTCAAGTAGTAGTTTCTTTAATTTAAAAATAATAAAAACCAAATTATATGTATATCTTTCTATCCATATTCTATATCTTTCTATCCATTAAAAACTTCTTTTTCTAACCCAAGTGGTAGTAATTATTTAGCTTTAAAATATTTTTATATCACAAAATTGCTTTACTCAATTTACTTTTTTATCACAAAGAATTATAAAGTAACAGTATAAAATAAATGATAAAATTTTATTTAAATAAAAAAAATTTTTATGTAAAAACACTTGGCGCTGCTCATACCTCTAAAAAGAATATGAATAAGATGTGTGTGTGTGTGTGTGTGTGTGTGTGTGTAATTATAAATTTTGCCTTTATTTGTAACATTCAAATAATCTCATCATTAGTTTTGCATTTTCGTTTGATCTAAGCAGCGCCAAGTATTTTTACATAAAAATTTTTTTTATTTAAATAAAATTTTATCATTTATTTTATATTGTTACTTTATAATTTTTTGTGATAAAAACGTAAATTGAGTAAAGCAATTTTGTGATATAAAAATATTTTAAAGCTAAATAATTACTACCACTTGGGTTAGAAAATGAAGTTTTTAATGGATAGAAAGATATACATATAATTTGGTTTTTATTATTTTTAAATTAAAGAAACTACTACTTGAGTTTTATTTTTTTAAAAGTACACAACAGTGGTTTATCAAATTTTTTATACGATTGAAATATATAATTTGATTAAAATGGACTTGTAGCTCCATGTTTGTAAGACTATAACTTGGCGCCAATTATTGATATCAAATCTTTTATATAAATTTTACACAATCATTTGAGTTGGCAATATCCACTATACTTGACACCCTTTTTTTATCCTTTTTTAAAAAAAGGTAATTTTATAGTGATATCAGATATTTTGAAGTATTATTAGTACAAAAGATATTTTGAAGTATTATTGTACAAAAAAGTTCTGAGCTTTAGATTTTATACAACCGAAATAACAATTTAAATTTTATATATCTTCCCGCCCTTTTGCGGTTTTAAAGCGTTGACATTTGGTCTTCTAAAATGCCATACGGTTTGGCGTTTGATGCACATAACTTCAAAAATCAGTAGTGTTCACGATGGCAATAACAAAAGAGCATATTCGATTTTCCATCCACTTTGCATTTCATCTGAAGAAAAATGCTGCTGAAGCCACTGCAATGATTTATGCTGCATATGGAGAGAACGCTGTAAGTCATACTACATGTAAAAAATGGTATCAAAAATTTCGCCAAGGAGATTTCAGTCTTAAAGATGAACCGCGTGCTGGACGCCCTCAAAAGATTGAAACGGACGAATTGCAAGCACTGCTGGATATAAACTCTGCGCAAACTGAAAAGGAGTTTGCAGAATAGCTTGGCGTTACGCAGTAAACCATTTCCATACGTTTACATACGATGGGAAATGAGAAGGAAGGCAGATGGGTCCCGCATGAATTGTCCAAAGACAACAAAAATCGTCGACGTGACACTACACTCACTTTGCTTTCAAAGTTCCGGAAAAAAGATTTTCTGCACAAAATCATTACAGGCGATGAAAAGTGGATTCTTTATGATAACCCTAAACGTAGAAAATCATGGGTTGACCCTGGTCAACCTTCGACATCGACGCCGAAGCCCAATATCCACGCCAAGAAGGTTTTGCTCTGTATCTGGTGGGATTGGAAAGGTGTGTTGTATTACGAGTTGTTACAACCAGGTGAAACAATCACGGCAGATCGCTACCAACAACAATTGACCAATTTGACCGATGCATTAGAAGAAAAGAGGCCATTTACTGGCCAAGGACGTCGTAAAGTGATCTTGCTTCATGACAATGCTCGACCACATGTTGCGAAAGCGACTTAGGACCATATCTTTGCGTTAGGCTGGGAACTTCTCCCGCACGCGGCGTATAGTCCAGACATGGCGCCTTCCGATTACTACCTATTCCGGTCGCTGCAGCATCATTTGGCTGATACACATTTCGTGAGATTTGAAGAGATACGAAAATGCATTGATGACTTTATCGCTTCGAAGCCGGTGAGCTTCTATCGTCAAGGAATTCGCAAGCTACCCGAAAGATGGCAAAAGGTCGTTGATGCAAACGGGGAATATTTCGCTGATTAATATTTTTTTGTTTGTTTTTGAATAAAGATTGAATTTTACAAAAAAAGCTCAGAACTTTTTTGTACATCTAATATTTTAAATATTTTAAATATTTTAAAGATTTTCAGCGCGCTCCGCGCTCTCGTAACCTTGAGAGGAATAAACCAAGAGCAGCTTCTCCAAATGTGGCAGCGATTTCTATTGTTGTGGAGGATAGTGGTCCTATGTATGCGTCGATTATGAGTAAAGCTAGGGAAGCCATCCCGCTGGAGGAATTCGATGTCTTGGACACCAAAGTAAAGCGTGCGCTCTCGGGTGGAGTGCTGCTGGAATTGAGAGGTAACGATTTTTTCCACCAAGGCAGACCTGGTAATGGAAAGAATGAAGAACGTCTTTAATGATTTGAAGATTAAAATAAGTAGGTAGTCAGAACAGCGGATGTGAAACTCACCGAATTCGATGACTCTGTGTCATCTTCGGAAATTCGACGGCAAATATCGCCACTGGATGCTCTTTTGATAGCCTAAGAATAGGTCCAATTCGAATGACTAGGAATGGCCTTGATATAGTGTGGATATAATGTCCTCTTGATGCTGTACTTAGACTTGCCAATCTTGGTAATGTAAAGCTGGATTGGGTTAAGTCAGTCAAGGTGGACTTACTTCCGACCAGGCCAGTGAGGTGCTACAAATGCTTTACAAGAGGCCACACCAGGCCCTAATGATATCGATAGGTTCTTGCTTTATCTGCGGAGATCCGTCTTATAAGCTGAACAATTGTAGAAATCGTCCTTGTTGTCCGGCCTGCAAGGACAGAGGCTTGCTATTTGGTCATAGAGCAAGGAGTGAAATTTCGTCCAGTTCTGCTGGTTAACTTGAGGGATAGATCGGTGAATAGCGCATCTTCCCCTATAAAAGATAGATTTGACCAAGGTAATAGTTTTCGAGGAGAGAATAATGATATGGATATGGAGACTACATCGTCGAATAATGAGAATTATACAAATCAACCTCAATAAATGCTCGGTTGCACAAGACTTGTAAAGACTTGTATTATGAATGAGCAGAAAGCTCATGTTGCAATTATCTCTGAATCTTATTTTACTTACCGTAATATTAACGATCGCTGGTTTGTCTCAGGTGATGATCCACCTTCTGCAGCTTTTTATATCAACGATACATTCGCTTACAATTGGCAATTATATGTCACAGCTCCGAGAGTAGTTGCAATAAAAACAGATAACCTAATTATTATTAGCGTTTATTTTTTGCAACAGACCGGCTAGGAAATTTGAAAGCTTCTTAGACACGCTTCTTGATGTTATAGTATCAGTGGGCGATTCTCGCATTTTATTGGCCGGTGACTTTAATGCTCGTTTTAATGTATGAGACAATTGTAACAATGCTCGAGGAAAATTATTATTTAATTGGACTTGTGGACTCAATCTAAATTTAATAAATAGTCCAGGTATAATTACGTGCAGCAGAGTACAGGATGATTCTACAGTGGATCTTGCGTGGTGCACCGAGAACCTTTGGAGCATGATAACAAATTGGAAACAATTCCAATTATATTGGAAGATTACAACGCATCGGACCATAAAAACGATCCTGATTGAAACTATTGATAACAATTGTAGACGCAAAAATATTCCTAGAACCTTAGAGCATTTCCCGATGTGGAGCTTTAAAAGAATGGACAGAGATAAATATCTTGCAGCTCTACACGCTGGCTTCTGGTCGCTTTCGGGAACGGAAACAATGAATTTGAACAACCTGATTATTAGAATAAAGAGAATCATCAGGGACGCATACGATGTGTCAATGCCTAAGATAACCAGACATCCGGATAAAAATAGCGTTTACTGGTGGAACGACAAAATTGGAAAAGTTTGCGTGAAATGTAAAACGCTGAGATGGAGGTATACGAGGGCGCGGATACGGAAGAATTCTTCGATTTGGCAACTACTGTTGACAGAGCTTAGGGGTGCACGAAGTGTACTAAAAATAGCGATTGCCAGAGCCAAGGATAATGCTTGGCAAGAGCTGATTGATTCTATTGAGGAAGACCCCTGAGGCCGCCCTTATAAGATGGTTACCAAGAAGTTAAGGTCATTTACACCGCCTGTATGAATCATTGGAATCAGCCTTTATATCTGAGGTGATTTCATAGCTTTTCCCAGGGAATGAGAGTGAGGAGGCACCATGGAGTTTGTGTCCCCAGACGCCGTTGGACGACGTCCTGAGGTATCCGTAGCGGAATTGGAGATAGCAATGAATAGACTTAAGAATAATGGAAAGTCCCCAGGTCCGGATGGGGTCACGTATAAAATGCTGATACCAGCGATGAAAGTAGCCAAAGAAATCTTTGGTGTTGTTTACAAGATGCTTGCGGGAGTCGTATTTTCCAGTGGAATGGAAAGTGGCTAGATTAGTCCTGTTGAAGAAACTTAACAAATCTCTAGAAGATTCCCTATTTTCTTTTCGACCAATATACTTGTTGAACACAATAGGGAAACTATTAGAAAAGATTATCGCAAATAGACTTAATGAATTTTTAGAGACTAATGGCCGTTTATCGAGTTTCCAATATGGATTTAGAGGTGGACGGTCCACGATTGATGCAATTAAGGGCGTGATGGACATAGTGGATGGTGCCAATCTAGGGAAATGTTACACCATAATGGTGAGCCTGGATATCAAAAATGCCTTTAATTCTATTCCGTGGCATGAAATTATATTGACACTTGAAAAGAAGGATGTGCCGGGATATTTATGCGCAATAATTAGGGCATATTTAAGTAACCAAGCAGTGTATGTGGACAGGAATGAACTATTGAGAGACTTTCGAGTTTCTAGAGGTATGCCACAGGAGTTTAGGCCCTCTTTTATGGATTGTAGATTATGATAAAATACTTGCAGATGATAGTCCTGAAAACTGTCACATGATATGTTACGCAGACGACACGTTACTCATGTCATGAACATGACAAAGAAATTGCATCACGTTTTAAAAAGTGAAAACTTTTTTTTATTCATCTTTTTACATGATTTGTTGATACAACTAAATATTTAATAATCAATTAATCAATTAATCAACCAGAAATCAATCAAAAATTGATCATCAATCAATCAGAAATTGCATCACTTTTTAAAACGTGATGCAATTTCTTTGTCATGTTCATGAGCGGCACATTGACCTACATTCCTGCCCGATGCGCGATTGATTAATTAATTGATTAATTAATTGATATCGACGCGCTCTCTTTTTTCTATCTGAACATAGCCGCTATAACACGCTCGTTCAGCTTCTTTAGAAATCTATCACAGAGTCAGCGATATCCATTGCCCATTGTTCTTTGCCCATTGACAATGATCAGGAGACACGGTAGTGTCTCGGGTGTCAAGTCAACTGTGTGACTTTACGCGAGTCGTCGAGGTTCGAGCATCTGAAATTATCGAATCTCAATAACGGCTATACTGATCAAGTTCTAAGTAAGCTTGATCGATAGCTTGAGTCCGACTTGCATAATAAAAGTATTTTTATTTTTCTGCTACGTGCCCTACAAGCAGAGATATTGCTACACAAAGTCCGATTTGGAAATTTTTACTTTAAGAAACGTCATTATCGTTGCCTTTGTACGGCTGCAACGTCTGTCACGAGATGTCATTATTAATCTTATCGACCCAGCGGATTATCAGACTGATAAGTCAGGGTTATTGTAGAATCTAGCGAATCAATGTTCGCTGGGTCCTGCAGTGACCCTGATTTATCGGCCTGATTTATCCGCTGGGTCGATAAAATTGATTGATGTAAACACGGTAGTGTTTTTGGTTAGACCTCTCGGGTATCAATATAATAATAAAATTAAAAAGGAAACATTAGCAGTATTAATAAATTGCATACTACTATTATTCTTTTTCTGCACGTCCGAGTGGTGGCCAACGATGTTGACGTTCGCGGCGAGTTTGACAATTTATAATAATTTCGGAGTGTAACTCATGTGTCTATACTTTGTGTCTATACTTTGCAGGTAAGTTCTATTTTTTATTTTATCAGAGAACAAAGATATTATTCTTTTATTCAATCTTATCTACATACTCTTATTATGTCACTCTAGAAAAATCAGTTCCAAATCGAATAAAAATGAAAATTTGTCAATTAAAAAAATAACATATCTAGAGAACTATACATATATTATAATTTTCATATCATGTGAATCATATTTCTAATCAACTATTTATTATTAGACAATCACATACACACACACACACACACACATATATATATATATATATATATATCAGATATATATACCAGATGTATGCATAAGTTTTTTCCGGTTTAACTAAGAAATGTCGCCAGCGAAAAGTACGCAGCGTATTAATTTGACACATACATCATTTTGTTCGTCTGACATTTAAAACTACAAACACACACAAGTTGAGTCCGTCAAAAACTAACGTCTTTGTTTTATCGTTCAGTGATCATGTCGAGTTTTATGCCTGAAAAAGAACATTTGCGGCACGCATTGCTTTTTTTATTTAATCAAAAGAAAAAGGCTGTTGAAAGTCATCGTTTGCTGGTAGAAACATATGGTGAACACGCTCCATCGATTAGAACATGTGAGACATGGTTTTGACAATTTAAAAGTGGTGATTTCAATGTGAAAGACAGTGAGCGCTCTGATAGATCACAAAAATGCGAAGACGAGCAATTGCAGGAGTTATTGGATAATGACCCAACTCAAACTCAACGGCAATTAGCAGAAGCATTACATGTATCACAAGAAACAATCAGCAGACGTTTACGAGCAATGAGAAAGATCAATAAACTCGGTAAATGGGTCCCACACGATTTGAATGAATGTCAAATGGAACAAAGTCACTTGTGAAATGCTGCTTCAACGCCACGAAAGGAAATCATTTTTGTATCGAATTGTGACGGGTGACGAAAAATGGATTTATTTTGAAAATCCGAAGTGGAAAAAATCGTGGCTTTCACCTGGCAAAGCCGGTCCATCAACACCAAGGCCAAATCGCTTCAGCAAGAAGACCATGCTCTGTGTCTGATGGGACCAGAGCGGTATTGTGTATTATGAACTTTTGAAGCCCGGCGAAACCGTTAATACACAACGCTATCGCCAACAAATGATTAATTTAAACCACGCATTAATCGAAAGACGACCGGAATGGGCCAGAAGACATGGCAAAGTGATTTTGTTACACGACAATGCGCCGTCTCACACAGCAAAACCAGTGAAAGACATCCTTCCGCACCCGCCGTACTCCCCAAACCTGGCGCTATCTGACTATCATCTCTTCGCATCAATGGGGCACGCGCTCGCAGAGCAGCACTTCAGCAATTTCGAGGAAGTTGGAAAATGATTTGCCGCAAAAGACAAGCAGTTTTTCTGGCATGGTATTCATAAATTACCTGAAAAAAGGGCGAAATGTGTAGAAGCCGATGGGCAATATTTTGAATAAAAAAAAATTAATTTCCCTTGAAAATTACGTGCCTTTTTTTACTAAAAAACCGGAAAAAACTTATGCATACACCTGGTAATTGCAAAATTTACAAAGAATTTAAAGATTGATATTTGATAATTTCCAACTTATATTGATCTTAAACTATTTAATAACAATATATATGTGTGTATATAAATACATTGTTTGATCGGATTGCATGAATGATTATTTAAGTTTATTATTTCTTCCAATATATATATATATATATATATATATATATACACTATAAAATTACCTTTTTTTTAAAAAAAGGTAAAAAAAGAGTGTCAAGTATAGTGGAATACTTCAAAATATCTGATATCACTATAAAATTACTTTTTTTTTTAAAAAAGGTAAAAAAAGGGTGTCAAGTATAGTGGATATTGCCAACTCAAATGATTGTGTAAAATTTATATAAAAGATTTGATATCAATAATTGGCGCCAAGTTATAGTCTTACAAACATGAAGCTACAAGTCCATTTTAGTCAAATTATATATTTCAATCGTATAAAAGATTTGATAAACCATTGTTTTAAAAAAATAAAACTCAAGTAATAGTTTCTTTAATTTAAAAATAATAAAAACCAAATTATATGTATATCTTTCTATCCATTAAAAACTTCTTTTTCTAACCCAAGTGGTAGTAATTATTTAGCTTTAAAATATTTTTATATCACAAAATTACTTAACTCAATTTACATTTTTATTACAAAGAATTATAAAGTAACAGTATAAAATAAATGATAAAATTTTATTTAAATAAAAAAAATGTTTTATGTAAAAACACTTGGCGCTGCTTAGATCAAACGAAAATGCAAAACTAATAATGAGATTATTTGAATGTTACAAATAAAAGCAAAATTTATTATTTAATATGATTAAATTATAATTACACACACACACACACACACACACACACACACACACACACACACACACACACATACACATCTTATTCATATTCTTTTTAGAGGTATGAGCAGCGCCAAGTGTTTTTACATAAAAATTTTTTTTATTTAAATAAAACTATGATTTATTTTATATTGTTACTTTATAATTCTTTGTAATAAAAACGTAAATTGAGTAAAGCAATTTTGTGATATAAAAATATTTTAAAGCTAAATAATTACGACCACTTGGGTTAGAAAAAGAAGTTTTTAATGGATAGAAAGATATACATATAATTTGGTTTTTATTATTTTTAAATTAAAGAAACTACTACTTGAGTTTTATTTTTTTAAAACAGTGGTGTGACGTTAGGAGAGCCGTCAGGTATATTTTTTTTTCCTTTTCTTTCTTTCTTCTTCTCTCTTACTTATCTGCGCAGAAGCGCCACTGTATTAGACCATCGCATCAATACCGAACGGTAATAGCCGGCTCTCCCGCCGTCCAACGTATGGTGTAGAAGCACCCTATCGTTATACACGCTATAGCGCATGCGTTAAATATAAGTCACCGGAATAATTATCAACACCGTAGCATTAAGCGAACCAGTAATAAATATCGTTCTCTATTAGATAAAAATACATATATAAACAATTCCTACTATTTTGCCATCAAACAAGCACCGTCACAATTATCAATTACAAATCAAAATTAATAACAATGTACACCAATATCGTTGTGCAACACTTTACTTCTATGTAACTGTATCTATATATATATTAACATAAAATACATTAACAATTATTCTTAAGCGTTAGTATCTATAATAATACTATTAATCAAATTAGATATAGAGCATCCGCATTTCTGTCGACTGCGCATAGTCCCCTGCCACCCGGGCCCTGATTGGGCGATCGACGTACGGCATAGAAACGCCCATTCAATGCAGCATCACCACCGCCGCCATGTGCGATGGCGTACCCACGCCATCCGCCATCTTGCGCTATAGTGCCGCCGCCGCAGAGCACGGCAGCGCTCGCCGAAGCTCAAACACTTGTGTTCGCGCCGTCAAGCTACAAGCATCTAACTCGTACAAGTCTCAGTCTCAAGATCTCCGACTTCGTAATTCAATTTCTAGTTTTAATTCAATTTCTAGCTATAATTCGTAATTAAGTCGATTTTACAATATTAGCATTTCAGTGTATTGGTAAACCGATTAACCCGCGAATATAATTTGACTTATTTTTTGAATATATTAGTATTAAATATAGTCTACCCCGTGTTCATTTTATTTCCGTGCCTTAAATTACGCGTATTAGTGACTGGAAGTGTTTGCGAGATTCGTGAGGTTTCACGCGAGATAAATAAATAAATTCTTAAACTACATAGCGTTGATTAAAACAAGAACGCCGAGCGTCTTCTGGAGCAGGTGTTGTGCGTCCATCCGCACTTACCACGACGGAGACTCAAAATTCTTGATCGCAATAAATACCATCGTTCCTACGCGAAGTCAAAACGCAACGCGCATTGGCTCGCTGCCGAACGATAACATTGTTTTACTTCCGTCTCACACGAATGCCGAAAGGCAGGAAGAATCGTGGCGGTCGCAAGACCTTCATCCGGCATCTCGAGTACGACTTGCACGTGGCAACCATCTACAATTACAACGAGATAATTGGCAGGGAAGCAGAATTTGACGGAGAATACGAACTCCTAGTGCATGATAAGCTCTAGAGTGGACGGCCAGCCCCGCCAGCACCCGCCTCCTCGACGTGCGATCTTCAATTCCGACCTCGGATCTCACTTGAGGAATATCTACGTCGATCATCTTAAGTCACGGTAGGTGAACCGATTTGATAAACTAAATGCGAGTTCCGCTGACCCACGTGTAAGAAGACCCGCCGCGCATACCCGCGATAATTCCATTAAATGATATATAAAATTTCATGCCACGTGCATGTTCCACTGCAACGCTTCTTCTCAACAAAGGAATTCGTTGCGTAAGCAAACGTGACCGTTATCGCACAAGGATAGGGAAGATAACCCGACCGAAAGGGTTTTACAACCGATCCCTTTTTTTTTCTTCGAGTACAGTTTTACCTAAGTGTAGCGATTTCACTCGAGGAATGCACGTTCAAGTGCTCGTTTTTAACCTCTTGAGAATACATTGAAATATCCGAAATTATTTAGCATCATGTGCGGACTTCACATTTACCAGAATCTTTAATTAATAATCGTGATATGCCTTCCTCGAACTGATTTAGCACGCGGCTTATGCACCCATCCAGCCGCCGCTTTCCGTTATCGCATCAACTCAGTGCGTTGCATCACCGCCTTCGGCTACCGCCGCATAGATGACTCAGCCGCTAGATGTTTACCCAACAGCGCGGAAATTCTCTGCTATCGTTGCAAAGAATTAATACCTGAGGGCACGCTTACATACCATCTCGCTTTGTCTCATTTTTTCAAATTCGGGTACACCGAACCCGTGGACTTCTGCGAATGTTGTTACGCCCCTCTCTCTATCATCCGCGGGATAGAACATTGCGAAGAATGTACCGAAATATATATAGCCGCCATACAAATCCTTGAGGAAGAAGGGGAAATAATCGAGAACGCTGAGGGACGATATTACGTTGATGAATTAAATTCCGCACCCGACGTGATTATTTCGCGGCGACTGCTAAACTTTTTTCTGTCATTATTCCAACGCGAAGAATAAAAACCAGTTGAGGATATCCAACTCTCTACCTCGATCCAATCGATTCGTTGCTGGCGATTTACCGCTCGATCGCTGGCAGCGTTGCCGACCGGCAGACGTGTCCCCCTTGTCCGGTACTACGCGGCGTACCGCTCCCGCGGATCGTCGCCGCCCGTGACGTAACAGTACCATAAAAATCGCATTCCATTCTCCGCTGGTCAGATATATTCCTCTTCAACACCTCGTCATCCTTCTTGTCGCCATTTTATCGCATCCCCGACCAGGCCCCGGAGATTCTCCTCAAGTGTCCGCCATCTTTGCTACTTGTCGGACCTTGAATAGCCTCAGACACTTTCATCCCGTCCCCCTTTTCGTCTAGCATTTCGACATCCAATCACACCCCCGGCAGCTTTGGGAGCATCCAACCACACGTCTGGGCAACTATGGGAGAATCCAATCAGAACGCCCCACTAGTTACCTAATTATCTCCGCCCCTCAGTCAATCAGAACGCTCCATTTTCACATGGAGGCCCAATCTTGACAGCTGGAGACCACGCCCCTGGCGCCAGTGGGAAAGTGGTGGAAGTTTGTTTTGACGCCCCATAGCAGCCCATATACTACTCCCCTCCCCTCTTTCCCGCGCTCTCCGTTCTTCCCCGCACTCCCGCACTCCCCTCGGAGCTTTTGAGTTAGAATCGGCCTAGTATATCTAACTCTTTTTGATAAACCAATAAATTTCCATATAGTATCGGAAGATTTTCCAATTTCACATCGCATTCCGGTATATTAGATAATGATTTCTTTAAACAACGTCGTTAGAAATTGACTACGCGTAAGGATATATAGAAATATTTGGAATCAACGTGCCATTTCTTTCACTGGAAACTATTATTGCATCACCAAGATCAGAATCTTTATTTTATGTAAGAGTGGGTAACCCCGACATTAAAGTAGGATATATACCAAAATTAAAACTAGCCCACGGAATTTATCTAGGAAACACAGTTGTGGAAAAGGTATCAGGAAAAGCATACCTAAAATCATAAGTACACTGGACGAAGAAGTGGAAATTCGAGTGCCGATCGTAAATCTTAAATCCTTGAATGAAATGTTTGAGACTCGTGAAATCGATACGACGCTGGATAATCAGGAAGAATTAACTGAATCACAAGCAAATTTATATCCGGAAGAATTTGAGACCGATAATGTTAGTCTTAAAGGAGAATTGCAAGATAATAATAAATACGACAGAGTAAATAAAGAAGAGGACCAAATTATGAATAATAAAAATGATGAATTATTTACTGAAAATGAAAACGAAAAAATAAAAATAATGGAAGACGAAATTATACATGTGAATCATAAAAGGCTTGAAAGTACTATTAAGGAAACTGAAATAAGCAAAAACCCAGGAATCAAGAACAAAAATAAAAATAAAATAAAAGGAAATAAATATAAAAATTTTAATTTAGATATTCAACGAGAGGAAAGTTACCAAACCTCCGCTGAGATATCAATCTATTCCAAAATCCTTGGAGAGGGAAGTTACCAAACTTCGTCCAAAAATTTAAATAATCCAAAAAATTCTGAAAGTGGAATTAACCAAACTACCTCAAAATTTAATTCTGGAATTGCAGAAAAAAGTTTCCGCACTCCTCTGGCAATTTCTAGCTCCGTTGGTTGCGAGGAGGGAAGTTACCAAACCTCACGCAATTCGACACAATCCAATTCTGAGAGTGGAAAATACAAAACTACGAAATTGGTGGACCGTTTTTAAACGGTAATCTAACTATGTAACGTCCCTGAAACGTGTGAGAATGAGTTGTGCGGAAATGTTTCTCACATTGACGCTCTTTAGAACTGTAATGAACTATTTGAGAGATCTCCTCTTCCAAAAAACGACGAAGATCAAAATCAAGAGTCTCTACAGTAATTCCGAGATGTGCCGGCACGGAAGTCGACTCACTTGTAAAGGATGACGCGATTGGAAATAATCCATCCAAGAATGGTATTTTGGGAGATTCACTTGATGAACCTCGACGAACACCGTCGAGAACGAGCTGATCGAATAAATTGGCACCAATGATGACGTCAATCGGATCCGAGCTCATAGGATCACTATCCGCTAATTTGAATCCGGCAATGTGCTTCCATGTAGGCGCTTACTTAATTAATTATTACTTAATTAACTATTAATCCAGGAATATACTTGGGAATATACTTGGTAACGAGCGGAGAATAAGCGCGGTCGTTGAATAGGCAAGACTATCGCGCGACTCGGAGGTAATTGTAACTTGCGCTGCATAACATACAATTGATTGCGTCTCGCCAATACCAAAAACGGAACGCTTAGATTTCGCAAACACTGAGTGAGAGATTCGGTAATCAGAATTGAAACAGAACCCTGATCGAGAAGTGCGCGCACGGTAACAAAATGGAATGAGAATGCACGCGAATGCGAGCGGTTGCGAGCAAGATTTTGTTTGGAATTTGACACGACAGTCTTCAACACTAAATATGATGCAATTGCTTAGATGCATAACTTCGCTATGATTTCCCATATTAGATGTTGTCGCAGACACGGATGCTTGCTTTGATTCGGCAGATCTAATGGTAGCCTCAAAACAATGTAACAATGTGTGATGTCGTTTGCTGCATTCTCGACACGCGCGAAAACTCGAACAATCCTTCACAAAATGCTTCGACAAACTGAGACAATTCAGACAGCGCTTGGTTCGCTTAATGAAATCGAAACGTTGGGATGGAATCTGCTTTAAAAACATAAAACATTGATACGATAGATGATTGATTCGACTTACAGAGCGGGCACGAGAGCGATAGCGTGGACGCGGAATGTGAGGCAAAAGTTTTTCTTTTCAAAGGATCAGATGGTTTATCCCTTGAATTAACCAGTGATATCGCATCTAACGCGCGAATGTGAAAATCGTGAAATTGATCAAGCTCATTATAGCTTGAATATTCCGTGGTATCGCCTAACTTGAGTTCCAAAATCTTGCGAGAAGACTTGTTGAGTTTTTGCGCGACGAGAAAAACAAGGAAATCATCCTAACGTTCGACAAGACGATCGAGATTCTTGAAAGCTTGAATCACTGTATTGATTTAATCGAGAAGATCCTTGATGATTCTGAAGCAAGCGACGAAATTCAAAAGTGTTTGCAAGTAAAACATAATAAGACGGCGTTTATTATCATATGGTGGCGATGTGGTGCTGGCGCCTCCGGGAGGGTAGGCAGAGCCAACTGCGGCGTGGGTAGCCGCGCAGTCAACGGCAGCGAGCGATGTGGTGCTGGCGCCTCCGGGATGGTAGGCAGCGTCGATGGCCTCGGGAATGTCGAGGCGTCGTGGGCGGCTCCTGGAGATGAGGTACGTCGGCGGAGATCCTCCGGATGAACAGCGGCTCCCCGAGCTGATGGAGATCGACGGGCTGCGACTGCGGCCTGGAGCAGGTCGCCCGGACACGGGCGGATTGGGCGGCGTCGCTGGCCGCGAGAGAACTTCCGGTCGTGATGAGGCTGTGGTGTTCACAGCTGACAGGACCACGTCCGTAGGAGAGAGGCGAAATGGATATGGCGGCGTTTACGGCCGTCAGAGGCAGAGTCGGAAGGACCTGGCGGCGTTCACGGCCGTCAAAGGCAAGGCCGTCAGAGATATGGCCGGTTTGGCGGCGTTCACGGCTGTCAAAGGCAAGGCCGGTTTGGCGGCATTCACGGCCGTCAGACTTAAGCCCGGAGAGGTAACCACGGCGTTAACTGCCGCGGGGAGTACGACCGAATGTGGGTCGGTATTTGCCAGCAGGAAAAACTGCCATATGTAGAGCAATGAGGCCAGGGCTGGCTTCCAGAACTCAAAGGGCGTTGCAGTGCAAGCTCTTACCAATGACTTGGTTCGAGGCGACTGAGGCGAAGAGCGATGTTGAATGCCGCTCTTATATAGTGTCCGCTGTAGCGTTTCAAATACGAGAAAGTGATTTCTCGTCTTGCCATCTAGTGGCGGACGCGCGAACCACCATCCGGCGCGGGACTGCGCGCGACGGTGTGTCGATGGTGCGCTCGCGAGACAGTGACCGCCACAATCATAATGAGAAACAAGAATATTCCACATCAAAACTTACGTTAATAATCGCGAGGTGATTAAGAGCGTTACTTGCATCCCCTTTTACACACGAATATAATTAATGCATGCGCTCAACGTTTGACAAACTCGGATCGTTATATATCATCGATTTAAATCTATCGCGAAAACTTTCCCACTTATCGAAGCTCCCATCGAAGGAAAATTGATCCTCGGCAGATGTGATGATGATCGAATAGAATCAGACAGACTTACATCGGGCGACGCCGCTGAATGGAATGCGTGCGATTCTTAACGAGCCAACATGGTTTTTCGGCTATGTAATCGGCAACCTCGTTGTAGTAGTCCTCACACTCCAGGAACAAGTTCCGTATGAAGTAGGCATGAGTTGCTTTGAGCTTCTCGTCGGTTTGCATGATGATTTTGCCATCAAGTTCTTGGCACGTTCTTAGCGAACATTTCCTTCAGGATTGTGTGACGTCTTGGGAGGTCCTGATAGATCGGACGGAGCCGAAATCAACAGATCCTCGACCGCTACACTCACACGTTATTTGTGAGATTCTTTTCCATGCGGTTAAGAGGGTAAAACCTCAGGATTAGATACTGCGAAGGAAATAAGGTAACAGGAATGTCGAAATGACTTTTATTTTTAGGAAAGAGTTTTCGATTTTGGGAATAAGGAATAATATAATATAATATAATATAATAATAATATAATATAATATAATATAATATAATATCACACTTGTAGTATTTGAATCGGGATTTATTCACTGTTATAAATGATATATATATATATATATATATATATATATATATATATATATATATATGTATATATTACGACACGCGATTTAAGAATTACATTATTTGTAAATCGGCGAGTTGCTCAAACGCTAAGCAGTGCTAGTCAAATGCTTAGCTATCTCCGATCAAGTGATTAATTTCTGAGCAAATAGTAAGTGCGCGTGCGCGTGGAAATACAAGTGCGAGTACGAGTGCAAAAATGTAAGTACGTAAGTGCGCGTACAAGTGCGAATCGTAAGTGTGAATCGTAAGTGCGAAATGCGAAATGAGAAATGCTGTGCAAAGGTATCGTCGCTTGAGGCTTTTATATGTTGCCAAAACATGGAAGTAGGGGTGACCTAAATTCCAATGTTATGATTCTGGGAGGTCTGAAATAACAGGTCTGAATAAAGCCTATTGTTAGTCTACTTTCATTGTGAGTCAGCTATGATTCACGCGTTTAAGACCTTCTAGTTGTTCTTGATAGTTTTCTATTGGTCGACTTAGCTATGAGTCAGCGATGACTCGTGGTACTAAAATATTATGGCGCCCTTGACATTTAACGTTGGCTTATTTTTGCTTACAAATTGATCATGAGTCATACTTGTGACTAAGTATGGCGGCCTTGACATTTAACGTTGGCTTATTTTCGCTTACAAACTGAATGAGTCACACTTGTGACTATTCGGTCGACCTATTTTTGTTTTCAAAGAGTTATACTTCGTTATAATAATTCCTTTCTTATAATTAACAAACATACAATTCGCTCGAATTTAAGCTTTTATAATAAATATTAATCATCGCAATATTGTTTTAGATATACTTTACAATTTTTATAATAATAATGATTACATCGTATAATTAGTATATCTAAAATATATCAGTATAACTCTTTTTACATTTGTAATACATTATTTATTAAATATTTTCAAGTACAAAATGGCTCTGATTATGATTGGTTGAATCGTTAGGGTAGTTTTCCATGCATATTAATATTCAAGATTTTTGTCATAGCCATAGGATTAGTGTTAATGAAAAAAGGGAAGTAACAATTATAAATATAAGTCTAGGATGAAGATTTCTAGAAGTTGAACTAGTTTATATACGGAGATTTGCCTGCTGAACTGATTTGGGTTTTTGAGGTAAGTGTATGTAAGCAAGTTTATAATTGTTTAAATATCTTCTAAACGGTGCGAGTTAGGTAAGTATGTGTAATAAGGTAAGTTGCAGGATTTCCTGTGTGTTGTCCAAATCTTTCATAATAATTATTTATTAATATAATAATTTATTTATTTATAAATTTTTTTAAACGAAATTTAAATCGTAGAATTTCTTTTCTGAGATAAAATATGTTTCTATCGGGGTTGTTTATATAATTTCATAAAAAAAAACTATATCTTATAAGGAAATGTATAATGTACGTATATATGTATATATGTATGTGTGTGTGTGCTTTCATATACCCTTAATTTTGTTTATATCTTGAGAATTAAGAATCGTAGCCACAAACTGTATTTATGTTTTCGAAAGGATTTTTGAATGTATTTATACAGGGAAAATATATCCATATAAGGACATCAACAAAATTTATCCTTGAAATAAGGATATGTATCAGGTGAACTGTTGAATAAATGTTTTGCCATGGATTTTGTTATATTGTCATTATGACTTTTATTCCTTATTCACATCCTTTCTATTGTTATTAATTTTGTTATTAACTTTTATATTTATTATTAAAATGGAACAAAAGTGAAAGGTTTGATGTACAAAAGTTTCTTAGTTTCTGAAGTTATAATTGACGATATAAAGAAATTGGTTGGTTAATAATATAGTTTTGTTTATTTATATCATTGTTAATAAAAATATTACAATATACCGATAATTGTTTTGTTTATAGTTTTCGTGCATTACGTGGGCGAGGTTATATTTCCTACATTTGTTTTTTATTCATTATTTACTATTTTATATTAATTTGTTAAGATTTTGTTGTTAATATTGAAATGCTTAGATAAGGATGCGATATTAAGCTTTATTTTCTTTGTTATTTTACTGAACAGTCTGGAAAAGTGATTTCGGTATGTTCTGTTTTTTGTTAGTGAGGTTCTAGGGAAAATTTACTGGGAACATTAAGGCTGTAGTAGCGCCATAAGGTTGTGGTAAGGAGCGGTCATTTTATATAAACCTTTAAATAATTTTAAGCGGTATATTCTTTTATTAAATGTATAGGAAAAGTTTGACGGTGCTGTCTCCTAACACAGTCAATCATAAATAATTAAAAATTTTGAAAAATTTATACTGAACATGATTAGAGGTACTCTCGGCGCTGGGACGTGACAATTGCAAGTGAAGTCTCGTTGTGGTAGGTGTCATCTTGGCTTGTCTCAGCTTCTTGAAATTCGGTAGAGTCGAGGCTATTGTAACGATTCCTGGAATACGCGAACTCTTTCGTAGAACGACGAACATAATTCCAGGATTTAAAGTCTAAACTCTTGTTAACAATCTGTAGATATTGTATATATTGTAAATAGTAAAACAAAATTTGTAACCACCAGTCAGCAGTTGTAAATAGTTTCAAATTGATAAATATATATAAGTGTACATATTAAAATTCAACACTTTTATATTTTATTTTTGTCCGAAATCCTGACAACCCGACTGACGTTATCCTGCGAACCGAATCGATCGGACGCGTAACCGTTTTCTATGTATAATAAACATTTTGAATGTTTCTACATTAATCTTCATCACAAAATTATACGGCAATGTCAATCTTTCATAAAAAAATAATTATACGGCAATGTTACACATAATTTTATAATAAATAATTAAAATTTTTTACTCTTGTTATTTATTATTATTTATAACGAAAATTGTGCAACAATTAATATTTTAGCTTACAAGAAAAAGATAAATTAAAGAAAGATTAATTGTATTAAAAAATATAACATTTACTTAAAAAAAAAATGTGACACTACTCAAACTCGCGTACCTCAGGCTGCTCAGCTACAGTGTTTTTTTTCTTTTTTAAGATTATTTATTGTATTAATAGAATAATATCAAAAGTATACATTTCATAAACAAGAATAACATTTATAAATTACTTATCATCTATAAAATTCACTATACTGAATAAACAATATACAAAATCTGCAGCGGAATTTCTATGCAACACAGTATATCCAACTGTCAACATAACTTATAAGCTGAAGTATTATTAAAGCATATATAAAATATTAATTGAATACTATGTAATAATTATGTCTGTCAAAAATAGTATAATAAAAAAGGTATTTAATAATAGAATTTAATAAGCAAAAACAAAAAGTAATATCGATATCATTTTATAATAAGAAGCATATATTTTCATTAACCTACCACTGCAGAAACAAAGAACACAGAACATAAACAAAATATATGCGATGCAAGCGATAACATTAATTAACATTGTAATTGCTATAAATACAATCCGAAACATATTCCAATAACCGCATCATCAAATGTATGCCAATCGCTCAGAGACACACTCGCGTGAATAATCCTTGCACCACATATATCTGCATTTAAGACACACGTACACACAAGAAACATACCGTTCCGAAAAAATAAAATAAATAAAAAATCACGGTCCAGGCAATCCATGCTAACACATTCCGGATAGACGGACTTCAGAATAAAACAGAGCAGCCATCCGATGCATCACACATAGCACTCTCCGCCATATAGCTATTCCATGCCATATTTAATTGTAGGAAAAAGCACCACTATTATGTAAAGACACTAAATCACAGCATATCGTCCCAGAATATATTACTGTCCATCTTGTCGTTTAGCCATATTGTCTTTATCGCGGACGGCATTAGAAAAACCGCTTCTTGGTTGCCACGTTCTCGAAATTAATGAATTAGAAGAATAAACCAAGTACATTTCATTAATATAACTATCGTTCAACTAATATAGGCCATTGAATATCACTAATATTTTCCGGAAAAAGCACACAATAAACACGCAAAGTCGATAAAGAATGAATAAAAGAATAGAACAGGTGTCGGCAGGGGCAGAGATCACTCCACAATCACTTGAAAAATCAAATTCCATATAATTAACAAAATAAGTAGTTAGGATTAACAAAAAGTATATCGTTACGTTACTCGTAATGTTGCGAAACTATTAATATGTAAAACAGAATACAAAATTAAAAATAAAAGTAGCTCAAAGAACACACTTGGCGGAGCGCGATAGAGACACGTCCGCACAGTACCACGACCCCTGCACGACTTCGCTTTCATATCGATCTTGGTTTTGGCTTTCATCACTGCCCAAATAGCTGCAGCTGCAGTTTTCTCGCTCAGAGTCGAATCCCTCACGATGGCGCGTCCTAGGCTTTATCGGCGAGTACCTTGTCCGCTACGTGTCTGTCGGCGAGATCGTTGCTCTGAGGATACGCAATGCAGGGATGCCATTTCATGTACGATTGCAGCCACGCTGCAGCACGTAGAGAGGATAGACTGACACACACACTAGCGCGAACGCTCGTCCGTGTACGCTCCGCGCTTCGGCCAAGTTCGAGCGGTAGAGAAGGAGTACCGATAACTGCTGTCTTCTTCTTTCTCGAGAAACGCTGTACCGCTGATTTGAAGCTGGCGTCTCATGACATGACACGAATTAATCATGCGATGTCATTGTCGATTATTTTTACATATACTTTTATACATATATTTTATTAAGTTAATAACATTATATTATTACAATATATTTTTTTCATACATAAATAAAAATTAAAATTTGTAAATACAAAAATCCACTCTTTGCCAATATATACGCTTTTTATTTGCAAAAAGTAATTATTATATTAAAAAAAATTTATTGTGGTCTTATAAAGATATTTAGATATAGCTATTAAAAACTGAATAAATATATAAATAAATATATAAATAAATAATATATATATATATATTATATATATTTATATTATATATATATATATATATATATATATATATATATACCAATAAATATATAAAATAAATATTAGATATATTATTATATAAAAGGGAGCTGAATATAAAAAGGCTATATAGCTTTTATGATATTAATAAATAATAGATAATAATAAAATTAATAACTGATATGAATATATCAATTGCAAAAAGAAATTCAAATTATGTTAACACTCTTATCTTTTCATTATTGTTATTAGTTTTTAAATGTTTAATGCTTCTTTGATAAATTATTACTAAAAAGAATAATTATTACTAAAATAATATAAAATAAAATAAATAAAATTATTACTAATTATTACTAAAAAGAATAATTAATACTTATTTTAATAAAAATTTAATCTACTTAAATTAATAATTAATAATAATTAATAATAATGAATCCATTTAAATTTATTTTTATATTTTTTATTTGAAGTAATATTTTTTTATAATTACATTTTTTCCTCCTCTATCTTTTTCATCTCTCCCCCTCCGGCCCCCCCTCCAACTATACAACATCCGGCCCCCCCTTTGCAAGGCCCACCTAGGCCCACGGGAACGTCCACCATTTCTATGAGGCACTGAAAATAATTAAATATTAATTAATATGTTTACATATATATGTATTATACATGACATATATGTGTGTATTTATATACATATAATTATTTCAATAAATAATACCACTATCTTGCTGCTGCGGCTGCTGCTGCTGCTGCGGTTGTTGTTTCTGTATAAAAAAAACTTTTGAAAAATCTAAAAATTACAAATTAACCAAATACAGATCTGGAAATAATTTTATTGGACCATCAATATTATTACGTAGGACACTTAAATATAATAATAATGTTCATAAATTTCTGATCTAGCAATCGATTTGAATATAAGATTTCACAGATAATCATTTTAAAGATCCAATAAAATTATTTACATATCTGTCCAAATTGTTATATTTGTCAGCAAAAGCGTTCTTTTTTTACCAGCAAATTTATCTGCTCCCGTAGCTGTTGTAACTGTAGCTCATGCTGCTCTCTCAACTGCTGCATTTGCAGCTCGTGTTGTTTTTGTTGCTGTTGCAGCATGTCCGCAAATTTTTTCGTTTGCTCTGTAAAATACATAAACTATATATAGTAACATTATAATAGTATAATAGTAACATTATTATACTACTGATTATACTACTGATATCAGATAATGATAAAGTTTAATACACACGTACATGCGTACGCACACAGCACACGTACACGCAGGCACACGTACACACAGGCACACGCAGGCACACGTACACACAGGCACACGTACACGCAGACACACGCAGGCACACGCCATGCAGGCACACGTACACACAGACACACGTAGGCACACGTACACACAGGCACACGCAGCACACGTAGGCACACGCAGGCACACATACACACAGGAACACGCAGGCACATGCACATGCAGGCACACACATACGATAATGAAGGATATTAAATTACATTGAAAATGTGATTTATATTTCTGAAATAATAATAAATTGTAACTAACCTGCCATTGCGTCGTCAAATATGCTGCTCACTATATCGCCGAAAGAAACAATGATCTCGATTTTCCATTGTTTATCTCACGATGCGTGACGATTTCATTTGTCTTTCGGTGACTTCGTGTACCATCTTTCGATCACATCGTGTATCGTGTATCTCCATCTTAACTTTTTAATATTGAAGAATATATTAGAGATTAAAAGGTATAACTTTCCATATATACATTTACACACACACACATACACACACACACACACACACACACACACACACACACACACACGTGTGTATATATATATATATATATATATATATATATTCACATATACGTATACGGAGAGAGATTTAGGATCGTAAAATATTTTAACAAATAACAGAATCCTGATCTCTTTCCGTGACACACGCATACATATAATTTTCATATTATATTCATATTCTATTTCTTTTTTTATCTTTTTCGATTTTTTGTCCTTTTAAAATTGATATGGAAATGTGTGACGAATCAATCAAAAAAACGTAAACGAAGCTTTATAAAAGCTTGGCTTACTGATAATAGATATCAATCATGGATACGCGAGATATCAAATAATAATAGTCAGTATCATTGTAGCATTTGCAATAAGAATTTTTCATGTAGTTCATTAATTTCTCGCCATGCAGATTCTGCATGTCATAAAAATAATCTTAAAAAAGGATCATCATTATCTAACAATGATGAAAAATAAAAAAAAATATCTCAACCAGTTTTTCAACAGAAATGGTTAGATATCGAAGAATTCAAATGTTGGTTCCTAACAATGTAAATTTATCTTTTTGTTCAATTTGCAATAAAACTATTACTGGTGGTTTAGCACAAATATATCACGCAGAATCCAAAACACATTTAGATAAATACAAAAATTTCATTGAGATAAATAAATCAAATCAAAATTTGCAAACGGAAGATAATGAATTACTTTTGTCGTTTGATGAGCGTAAAAAGTTAGCAGAAATTAGATATGCCGCATTAATTGCTGATAAAAATATTTCTCATCAAACTGCAAAAGAGATTCTTAATTTTTTTCAACATATAGAAAAAGATCCTAATATATTAAAAAGCATGAGCATGGGTCGTACAAAATGTAAAAATATTATTACAAACGTTTTATGCTCAATTGAAACGGAACGTGTCGTTAACAAAATTCAGAACACAAAATTTTCAATATTTATTGACAAAACATCTGATATTTGTAATACTAAATGGATGACTTTTATGGTACGATACGTTGACCCGGAGACATTAGATGTTCGTTCACAATTAATTAAATTAATTAATATTGATGCCAAAGATTCCAGCGTAGAAAAATTGTTTCAAGCATTTAAATGTGAAATGTGGAAAATGAAAATACCATTTTTAAATATTATAGCTCTATCATGCGACAATGCATCTGTCATGATAGGAAAATTTTCATCATTTAAAAAAAAATTAGAAGAAGTATGTCCACATTTATTAACATTTACATGCCCTTGCCATTCCGCCGCATTAATAGCGCATGCTGCATGTAATAAAATACCAGAATTTTGCGAAGAATTTTTACGAAAAACTTCTAGTTTTATTAACAATAGCCCCAAACGATTATCTGTTTACAATGAATTTTCTGAGTGTTTCCAAGAAACAAATCACAAATTGTTAAAATTATGTGATACACGCTGGCTTTCTCATTACTTATGTGTAGAAAGACTTCTGGAATCTTGGGAAACAATTAAATATTTTTTGAACGAAATAGTTGTAAGTGAAAAAACACAACGTGGAGAACATCTGTTGTCTATAATGGGTAATATTAAAACAAAAGCCTATTTTCTTTTTTTAAAATACGTTTTAAATTTCTTTAACGCATTCAATGCATTTTTTCAAGCATCAGAAACACGAATTCATTTATTGCAGCCAAAATCTTTACAGTTTCTTTTTCAAATTTGCCGAAACTTTTTAAAAGATGAATATTTAAAATATTTAAAATATTTCCTTAGGGATATTTCCTTAAGGAAATATTTAAAATATTTCCTTAGGGATATTTCCTTAAGGAAATATTTAAAATATTTCCTTTTTCTGTAAACACAGTTTTCTCTTTATCAGAGAATCACAAAATTCTTCATAAAATTAATTTAGGTACAGAATGCGAAGAATATCTTTACGAATTACTGATGCAAGGACACGAAGACGCAGTTATAACTGTTCGAACAAATTGCTTGATGTTTTATGTAACTGCTGCAGAAGAAATTCGTAAAAGATTACCGATAAATAATAAATTTTTATTAAAATTACAAGTTTTTAGACCTTTTGTAAGCTTATTCAATACTGATAGAGAAACTTCATTTAATGATGTTTCTTTTATAGCTAAAACTATCGGTAGTGTTGATAAAAATGCTTTAAAGAAAGAATGGATTGCATTGCTATTAGATTTTACAATGGAAGAGAAGCAAAATCTTTCCAAATTAAATTTTGATAATATGTGGAAGGAAATTTTACATCCAAAACATCCAAATAATATTACTAAGTATCCAAATTTAACAAATGTTCTGAATGCTGTTCGATCACTTCCAAATTCAAATGCCGACCCAGAGAGAACATTTTCCTCTTTAAGTAATTTAAAAACAAAAAAATCGAAATAGATTATCGTCGGCTTCCATTAATGCCACGTGCATTTTAAAATCAGGATTAAGGGCGAGAGGAGAAATATGTTTAAACATGATGATTGAAGAAAAGTATTTGTCTTTTATGTCAACAGATAAATTATATGCTAATATTGCTAAAAAAAAACGCAGTACTTTAAGGCTACATGCCGTGAATGACAATGAAATTGCTGGTCCCTCATGGGCAGGTTAAAAATGTTAAATATTAGATTATTAGAATCTTGTCCATAGCAGACATCACGCTTAAAGAGAATAAGTGTGTAAAAAATCTTGTCCGTAGCAGACATCACGCTTAAAGAGAATAAGCGTGTAAAAAATCTTGTCCGTAGCAGACATCACGCTTAAAGAGGATAAGCGTGTAAAAAATCTTGTCCGTAGCAGACATCACGCTTAAAGAGAATAAGCGTGTAAAAAATCTTGTCCGTAGCAGACATCACGCTTAAAGAGAATAAGCGTGTAAAAAATCTTGTCCGTAGCAGACATCACGCTTAAAGAGAATAAGCGTGTAAAAAATCTTGTCCGTAGCAGACATCACGCTTAAAGAGAATAAGCGTGTAAAAAATCTTGTCCGTAGCAGACATCACGCTTAAAGAGAATAAGCGTGTAAAAAATCTTGTCCGTAGCAGACATCACGCTTAAAGAGAATAAGCGTGTAAAAAATCTTGTTTGCGGGAGATATTATGAGAAAAAAAAGCGAATTTGTATCAATAATATGTATGCGTATAGTTATACATAACACACACACACACACACACACACACACACACACACACACGCACGCACGCACGCACGCACGCACGCACGCACGCACGCACGCACGCACACACGCACGCACGCACGCACGCACGCACGCACGCACGCACGCACGCACGCACGCACGCACGCACGCACGCACGCACGCACGCATGCACACACACAGGGTAATGTAAAAAATCAATTTTGCAATATTAAAAAATTAATTTTTAATATTACAATAATTAAATTATTTAAATTATTTTTTATTAATAATTTAAATAAATAATTTTTTACATTTCCCTCCTGACGGAAGAGATCACCACCTTCTCGCGGTTTCCGTCGCGCAACAATATATACGTTTTTATATTTATAAAAAATAAATACAATAAAAGTACAAGGAATACAATATACAAACGCTAAGTTTTTAATAATTATATATAAATATCTTTATAAGACCACAATAAATTTATTTTAATATAATAATTACTTTTTGCAAATAAAAAACATATATATTGGCAAAGAGTGGATTTTTGTATTTACAAATTTTAATTTTTATTTATGTATGAAAAAAATATATTGTAATAATATTATTAACTTAATAAAATATATGTATAAAAGTATATGTAAAAATAATCGACAATGACATCGCATGATTAATTCGTGTCATGTCATGAAACGCCAGCTTTAAATCAGCGATACAGCGTTTCTCGAGAAAGAAGAAGACAGCAGTTGTCGGTACTCCTTCTCTACCGCTCGAACTTGGCCGAAGCGCGGAGCGTACACGGACGAGCGCTCGCGCTAATGTGTGTGTGTGTCAGTCTATCCCCTCTACGTGCTGCAGCGTGGCTGCAATCGTACATGAAATGGCATCCCTGACGCAATGTCGTGTTCACGGCATGCCGCGTCCAATGGATTTATGCCCGTTTCACCTAATCGATTCTTCAGCCGAATACCCGGGCCGCAAAAACTGATAGCCGGAAATATGTAACTCGAAAGGAAGCGCATTTATCGCTCGATTGAGCAGACCTCCAACGCAGCCAACGTTTGACGTTGCTACTGCTGACGCAGCAGCTACAATCCTACACGCTACAATCCTTTATCTTAGATGTGTATACATTGCTCGACATAGCGACGATAAGTTCGAACATCCAAATTCGTCTTTATATGATCCGAAAGCTTCTACACATGGTCGATACATTCACCGCACGCGCATAACAGTACGACTTTCGATATATATATTGCAACTGTTCAGCGCTTAAGTCCCAAATATCAGAGGGATGCGACAGCGCGAGATACATTTTTGCAACTGAGCGATTCGCGGTTTCGCGCGCCTATAAATAGGCGTTCGATCGAAGCCTAGATAACGCAGTGCGAACATGAAATTCGTGCGGCAGCTACTGACAATACGCGTCGCGAATTGCGACGAGAAAGCGCGAATGATGGAGGACATCGCGACGGAGCGTAAGCACGGTGAAATGCTATCGAGTATCGCGCCATCATTTGCGGTCGAATTGCGGTAAAATCAATGTTCTCATAAGCTTGCTCGAGAGTCCGCACGCTGTACGTTACGCAGAACGTGTACGTATAATCAAAATCGCTGCAACAACCAAAATATCGATATCTCGAAACTTTGTTGACATCGATCGACGAAATCGGCTACTTTACATTCTCCAACAACAATGATGTCATTCCACCGAGCAAGGCACGACCCAATTCGATCTTTGTCTTCGATGACGTTGCATGCAATAAACAAAATGCAGTGAGAAAATTCTTCTCGATGGGCCGTCGAACGTCGATTGTTTCTATTTCTGTCAGACGTACGCGAGGATATCTAAACATGTGACACGCGACAATGCAAACCTGCTGATTCTATTCAAACAGGATAGTATTAACTTGATATATGTTTACAACGATCATGTGAATATCGATATGTCGTACGATGAATTCTGTGCGTTATGCCGCGATTGTTGGCAGCGCGAGTACGGATTTCTAGTGATAGATAAGGATAGTTCGCTTATCAATGGGATATAGAAAAGAATTTAACACGTTCGCGGTATCATAACGCGATTAGTCGAAATCGATACGTCAAGCAGGCAACATGGATAACATCAAAGATCGCGAGAAAATAGCGAAACAGATTGCGAAAACGAGCGATTCGATTCGCAAAAAATATCGCGCTTTGAAAACTGGTAAAATAGCTAAAGATGTAGCGTTGGAAAGACATTTCAAGCCCATCGTCGAACCTCTGAAACAAATTGTTAAAAACATCGAGGAATCTCAGCTGATTAAAAAAGGAGCCAATGTTGCAAAGGATATCGGTATTAAGAAAAAGAAACGTGAAGACAGTGATGACGACGATGATAACACTACAATCAACAGGGATTCGTATTGGACGGATGTTGGATAGTTGAAATTAACGCCGCCTAAAAAGCAACGTACAAAACAATTGAACGCCATATCAGATTCATTCACGTACGAATCTACACCGAAAGAACTATTGAAAGAACTGCTGCTGCCGAAAGAATCATTTAAAGAACCACCAAAAATACCTTTGTATGAAATAAAAATGTTTTTGAGACAAAAAACGTCAGCGAACCATCACCGAAAACAAACCATCAAATAAACTCTACAAACGCAAAGAGGAAGCGAGGTGAGTAGATAAGCACAGGGGATCCTAAGCCCCCCGGAGACAGGGGGGTGAGGGGAAGAGGGGGGTCGTAGAATCCCCAGGGGGTTCGTATCCCCTCCTCACCCTCCCCCATTTCCTCCGGGAGGCTTAGGATCCCCTGTGAGAGTTCATATCCAGAGGAATATTCTCCCGAGTCGGTAAGAATGGTTTTCTTTCTTCGGGGGGTTCGAATCCGGGGAAGCATGGTTTTCTTTCCTCAGGGAGTTCGTATCCGGGGAGAAGAGAAGGTGGATCCCTCTGGCGGTCGTCGAGACGGGTTTATCCTTTTCAGTCGGTAAAGCGGTCGCGGAGTTTCCCCGGGTCGGTTTCCCCCGTTCTCGATGTCGCCCTAGCGGTTTTTTTTTCGCGCGTCCTCGACGTCGCCCTAGCGTTTTCTTTTTGGGCGCGTTCTCGACGCCGCCCCGGCGTTTCCCGCTAGGTAACCCCGGGCGCATTTTCGACGCCGCCCTAGCGTTTTCCTCGCGGTCTAGCGTTTTCCGCGCGGTCTAGCGTTTTTCGCGCGGTCTAGCGTTTTCCGCGCGGTCTAGAATTTTCTGCGCGGTCTGGCGCTTTCCGCGTAATCACGGGCGCGTCCTCGACGCCGCTCTAGCGTTTTTCCGCGCGATCTAGTGCGTCCTGTTTCGCGGAATGCCGCGGTTTGTCGCGTCGCCCTAGCGTCTTCCGCGGGGTGTGGCGCTTCCCGCGTCTGAGTGTTTTCCGCGGGGTCTAGCGCGTCCTGTTTTCGCGGGATGCCGCGGTTTGTCGCGTCGCCTTAGGCGTGCCCGTGTCTAGACGTTGTTTGCAGGATGTTGCGGTTTGTCGCGTCGTCTTAGGCGTGTCTGTTTTCCATAACGTCCAGATTAGGCGCGTCGTCGAGGCGATTCGCGTCGAGCGTTTTCCGCGAGGTCTAGTTTGTGACTTGATGTGTTTTTTACGCTGTTTTAGAGAGTATTTAACTAGGAGTGTCGACGATATATTGTTAATTTGCGAGATGGAGAGTCAGTCTAATGTTTCGGAGAGTCAGTTTAATGTTTTGGAGAGTCAATTGAAGGATTCGGAGATAATATCGCTCTTAGACGATTCGCTCGAGCTCTCGAGAGAGATGGAACGCGAGATAGTGGAACGGGAGAAACGCGCGATGACGATGGGGCGTGAGAAACGGCCTACGATCGAGCGGGAAGAGGCGAACGAGATATCGGCGGAGGTCGAGAGCGACGCGGTCGACTCGCTTGAGTTGATGCGCGCAATGTGGACGTCTATGCATTCGACGGCGTGTAATTTGCGGCTGATGATGGCGTTTCTGTCTAAACATTTGGCGGTTCACCGAGGAACGGAGCCGATCGCGCGTATACGCGAGGCCGAGAGTATGAGAAACGCTATACGTATCGTCACTGACGTCTGGAGTCGTAAGGGTCCGTGGAATTCGTACTGTTCTGGGGACAGCATAGTTCGCTTGGTCGAGAGTTCCGCGACGCCGGACGAGCGTGCGTCGCTTATGGAGATCGAGATAACGAAAGAGGCTTCCTTGAGTTGGATACGAGATTACTAGGAATATCTGGCGCGTTTGAAAACGACGAAGGGGGATCTCCGACGACGAGTACGAGAAGTATCTTGCGTGTCTGAGTACTACGAGAGGGAATGATGAAAGTTGTGGCAGTGGTTTAAACGTTGTTCGCGTTTCTATCTGGAGATAAGGAGGAGGCTGATTGATTCGTTCAGTACGTGACGAAGTTGAAGGGTAGACGACAGCTCGAGGCGAGATCTCCGGGCGAGAAAAGGACCGATTGTGAATTGGTTCGAATGTACGTGTATAACGTCAAGAATATAGTTAAGAAAAAGAGACGCAACTGGTGGAAATACGCGAAATTGAGAGTTCAATTTTTGAACTCCGTGTCGGATCGGAAGAAGCAGTTGATGCAACAGTTGATAGATTGAGTCGCCGATGATCTGGGGAGAGTGCCCGGAGTGCGCGGGGAAGCGAGAAGCGTCGAATGCGACAGCGAGTAGGGATGTATAGCTATGACGCTCGCGCGAATTATCGTCAGGGGTATCGATTGTAGCGAAGAGTGCGAATTTGCGCGAGTATATAAAAGAGAATGTACTAATATGTCTATGTAAAAGAATATATATTAATAATATGTATACTAATTACTAATATGAATATATGTATAAGAATATGTACACAAATATATGTGTAAAAGTGTGTGTACAAATATGATGCCGAGTAATAAAAAAATAACGAATATATGTACGAGATATACTGAAATAAAGAAAGAGTAATAATGCGAATCGTCATTAATTCGCATCGTTGTTGCGTTGATTAACCGACTGTGAGAGAGATAGAGTTTTTTTCTCGTTCCGAGAACGTATGAGAGAGACGAGAGTGGGAATCGCGCGAGAAGGAAATTGTCGTAGGAGTATTAATAACGAGGGAATGTGAATGTTGTGCGATGCGTCATTTTCGCGCTCGCTACGCGTGACTATGGGAAGTCTGACCGTAACGACGATAGAAGATTAGTCTATCGTTTATTTCGTCGTTCTTTATTTTGTTTCGCGCGAGAAGGAAATTGTAGGAGTAGTAATAACGAGGGAATGTTTCATTAGGAATATGAATGTTGTGCGATGCGTCATTTTCGCGCTCGCTACGCGTGACTACGGGAAGTCTGACCGCAACGGCAATAGAAGATTAGTCTATCGTTTATTTCGTCATTCTTTATTTCGTTTCTATTCTATCGTTGTCATGCTTTTACTTTTGTTCTCTATTATGTACTTTTTAATGATAAATTTTCGATTCGCGACTCGGATCGACTCATCGCGTCGATCTCCGCCCTCTCGCGACCGATGGCAACATCAATCGAGCGGTTCGCGCGTATTTCGGTCGGCGACGCGCAGTGTCGATTAGATTCCCGTCTCGCGCGATGATGCCCGCGCGCGGAATCGCCGTGATCGCATGCGCGATAGCCGTTATCGCGGCGATTCGCGATTCCGTCGCCGATAGCGACGAGGAGGCGATTCGGTTTTTGCAAACCTACGGATACCTGGATGGCGATAACGTGCAAACGATATCAGATAACGCGACGTTGGCTCTGAGACACGCGATTGCGCTTTTCCAGGAGTATTACCGTATACCTAGTGTCTTAACGAAGCTACATTAGAACAGATGCGTAAACCGCGATGCGGCGTCAAAGATATATCGAGTGACTTGGACAAATCTCCGAGAAAATGGACGAAGACGCATCTCACTTGGAACTTTCACCTGGCGAGCGAGAGCGTTCTACGAGTCACCGAGGTCGCGTTCGAGATGTGGGCTGCGAATTCGTCGCTGACGTTCGAGCGCGATTCGATGAATCCCGATATCGTGATATCGTTTCGGAAGGGTTTTCACACGTTCGTAGATTCTCGGCATCGAGGTAGCCGAATATGTCCGTCGTTGCTGGACGGACCAGGAAACGTGCTAGCTCACGCTTTTTTACCATCGTCCGAAGTGTTGGAGGTGCATGTGAATAACGCGGAGAAGGGCACATCGAGCTGACCGCTAATCCTGACGATACGATTCATCTGCTGCATACGTTGACGCACGAGATCGGTCACGCGTTAGGATTACATCACACTCCTCTGAAAAATGCAATAATGTACGCTTTTCGATATTCGTGTTCGACGACGTGGCCTGTGACAAGCAGAACGCGATCAAGGAATATTTCGCCATGGGTCGACACTCGAACATCGATTGTTTCTATCTTTGTCAGACATACGCTAAAATTCCAAAACACCTGATACGCGACAATGCGAATCTCTTGATTCTGTTTAAGCAGGATGGCACTAACCTAAAGCACGTTTACAACGAGCACGTGAACACGGATATGTCATATGAGAATTTTTACGCCTTATGTCGCGCGTGTTGGAAACGCAAATATGGTTTCGTAGTCATCGATAAAGACAGCGCGTTAAGGAATGGTAGATACAGACGAGGATTTAACGATTTCGCCGTGCTACGCGATCAGTTGTGCTACGAGGATGGACGTTGACGCTGCTGCGAGTATGAACGTTGACGCTGCGGCTGGTACGGACGTCGCTCGGCAGGAAAAAACGGCGCGAGAGATCGCGAAGACTCAGAACTCTATACGTAAAAGTACAGAGAGTTAAAGACCGATGAGATAGAAGAGGAGATCGCGCTGGAAAGGCGACTCAAGCCGATCGTTCAGCCGTTGAAACGAATCGCCGAGAACACCGCGCGAGACGAGTCGAACGAGGGAATCGACCCGATCGCGTTCGTCGGCGCTAAGAGGAAACGCGAGACCGATGACGACGACGACGAGCCACCGTCTAGATCGACGAAGAGACGCCTCTCGACGAGATCGCCCTTGATCGCGACGGTGAATCCCGCGACTAGAATCGGAAGAATCGATCTCGAACGCGCAATGGGGACCGTTAGGTCGCAAATATATGGGCGCGCTTCTAAGCGGGGACAGACAGAGCGAGATCAATCACGTTTACGGGGTGTACTTCGACTTAGACGGCTCGATGCTTGGCGACAGGCGATTCGACGTGACCGCCGATGACAGTATAATCGTGGGCGACACGCGATATCCGGGTACCCCGGGCTTATACGAGTTGATCTTCAAGAGACTTCCCGACGACGCCGTGTGCACGGAGAACGACAAGCAAACGTACAAGAGTATACTGTTAACTACAAACGCCCATCGGCGTGGTCACAACGCGCTTATGCCTATTCTAGGAAACAAAGGTTTCAAGTACAAGCATATCATCGCGCCGCTATTGCTCGATAGAGACAAAAGTGGCGCTGGTACTGGTAAAGCGAGAAAAAAAGGGATCGACTCTGTTCCATCCGCTATGCGGGTGAGAGACAAAGGAATCGAGTACGTTCATTGGGACGATCCCAACGAACTAGTCGATTGTCTTCGATTGCTCGATGCCTCTAGACGAGCTGGCAACGACGCTCATGACAACGAGATTCTATCGATAGGAGCTTCGCGAGATCGACGCGATCGAGTAAAATGCGGCGCGCGCTCGCGGCGCGCGCTCACGACGGCCGGTATTCCCGTTATGTTGGTGAACAAGTTCGGAAGACCGTTGGAGTCGTTCGGCGGAGGCGACAGGGCACGCTCGCGACCGTCGATCGATTCCTTGCGTCGCTATGTGCGTAATAATGCGCTCTGTCTAAGTGACGATTACTACGACGCTAGAGACAAAATCATACGGCGTTTAGGCACACCTAGAACTGATACCGACGCCGCAAGTAAAAGCTACGTAGACAGCGCGTTTCGAGACGCGGAAACGAAAATCTCCGAGACGAGCGAATTCTCGGCGAGCACTCGAACGTTGCTGTCGCAGATGAACGAGAGCACGGTTAGATCGATCGGCGAATTGGAGGAATCTATGACGCGCGTAGCCAGATTGTTTCTCAAATACGATATGCAGATCGCCGAGATTACGAGTAGATTATCGCGCGCGGTAGATTCGTCACCCTCGAGGGCATGATGTCCGTGAACAAATTCGGGAAATCTCTGGAGAGACAACGCGGCGTTGACGATCGTTCGACGATCGCATCCCTGTGGGCGTACGTGCGTCACAGCGCGCTCTGCCTTAATCCGAACGACTACGACGTCAACAGACGCAAGATATGCCATTTGGATACACCGATCGACGATACCGACGCGACGACCAAGGGTTACGTCGACAACGCGCTTCGCATAAGGAGCGAGGAGTCGAAAGTTCTAACGAACGAGCTACGAAAACAGCTGGAAGATATGAACAAGCGAATTCGGAATATTCTCCTACAGTATTACGACGTAAAAACCGAAATGGACGTTCTGCGACACCTCGAGAAAAAGAGCGAAGCCTCGCTCGTCGATCACGACAAACGAATAGAGGAGACGAGAGACGCTGTGGAACGAGAGCTCGAAAAACGGGACGAATCGCGAGAGAAAGATTTGAGCGAGATCCGAAGGGTCATCGAGACGCTTGGTGACGCTCAGGAGAAACGAACGCGAAATTTAGAGGAATCACTGCGACAAATCAAGGAGAGGAGGGAGGTCTCGCTCGTCGATCTCGATAAACGAATAAGGGAAACGAAACAAGCGCTCGATAAACGAAACAACCAACGAATTAAAGATCTGCTCATGTTTCAATGTGAGTTGGGACGAACGGAGGAAAAACAGGACAAAATGCGAGCTAAAGACTCGAGCGAGATCCGAAAGACCGTCGAGACACTCGGCGACGCTCAGAAGAAACGAACGCAGATCCTAGAGGAATCACTGCGAAATCTAGAGAAATCCCTGCGAAACGAGCTCGACGCGTCGTCGACGAGCCGCGAGAGAATATCGACGAACTTGGAGAATCTTGCGCGTAGCGTGACAGATCTGACGAGAATCGCGAAAGAGCTGATGGATAAAGCGATAACGAGAGAAACGCTGGACAAGACGCTGGCCTCGTTGAACGTGGATAAAATGACTAGAGAAACGATAAACAAACTACTAGTCGCACTAAAAATGGATATTCCAAATACCATAAAACACGCGATTAACGTTTGGAACGAGGAACAGGAGCGAACGCGCACGAATAAAACCAACGCGAATCGCGCCTCCTCGTAAAATCAGCGATGAGCATCGAGAAGAGGAGACTCGTCGAGGAGCTTCACGCGCCCGCGCGAAGAAACTTTCCGCGTCGTCGAGTCGTGGTGCGCGGTTACGACGACCTGTGGCAGGCCGATGTCATCGAGATGCGTCCGTAGACGCGCGACGAAACAAAGGCTACAACTACGTGATGACGGTCATCGACGTGTTGAGCAAATACGCGTGGGCTGTGCCGCTGAAGAGCAAGAGCGGAGACGAGGTAGCCGCGGCGTTATCCAAGATATTTCGCGACGACGCTCGACATCCGCGAAATCTACAAATGGACAAGGGCAAGGAGTTCTACAACGCCTCCGTAAAAGCGGTTACTGATAGGTATAATATACGCCACTACTCGACATACTCGGTGATGAAGGCGGCGATTGTGGAGCGATTTAATCGCACGCTCAAGAACAACATGTGGAAGCTCTTCACGTTCAACGGATCATACAGATGGCTCGACGCTCTACCGCGTTTAATCTCGGAGTATAACAACCGCGCGCATCGAACGATCGGAATGCGATCGGCGGACGTAACTCCAGCCATTGCCAAGAGACTCCTCTCCACGGTATACAGTCACTTGAAAATCGCAGCCCCCGCAAGATTCAAGGTGAACGATCCGGTACGCGTCAGCAAGTTCAAAACGATTTTCGAAAAGGGATATACGCCTAACTGGACGACTGAGATTTTTCGAATCGCTAAGGTGCAACGCACGAATCCCGTGACGTATCTGCTGAAAGACTATCGTAAAGAGCCAATAGCCGGAGGGTTTTACGAACACGAGTTACTGCGAGTTTCCAATCCTGATATCTATCTCGTTGAGAAAGTGCTACGTAGAAAGAACGATAGAGTTTTTGTCAAATGATTAGGAATGGACAATACACATAACTTTTGGATTCACAAAACAGCTGTATTGTAATGAATAAAGAGTGTACAGTATTACTTATTCTATATTGGTACAAATTTTTACTTATTCTATATTGGTACAAATTTTTATACTACATTAGTATCTAATAACGGTATCTTATAATGGCCCCACGGTAATATATTGGTGGAGTCGGGTATTAAGTATCGCTTGTCGTCGTAAGGACTCAAAGCTAGCTTCAGTTCAGACACGGTGTGAACCTCGTGCAGCATCGAGCGTATGCACGCCTGACGTCTCGATTGTTGCGACGATTCGTTCAAGCAACGCGCGAAATCCTCGAACGTTATCGTTTTCGCGACGCCCTTTATTCTCTTCGTATCGCTCTTTCCCAAAACTCTCAGAGCGTACATCTTCGCCCTAAGTCCTATGAACTCCGTCATGATCGCTCCGTTGTTGTCGTCTTTCATCAAACCAAGAATCTTCTTATTCGCGCGCGGTATATCGTACGCATTGTCGTCGGAATAATCGCTGGTGTCGAATCTCGCGATATCTCGCTTCGTATTCTCGTAAACGTTTCGACATTCCAGAAAATATATCAAGCTATCGGTATCCGTGTACATGATTTTGCATTTAGAGCGATAGAGCGGTATCATATAATATCGTAATGAAAATCGTACAATCGCATCTTGGATATCTCTAGAATGCACATACCGATGTAGATTGGTTTGTTAAATTGAACCTTGAATTTGCGTAACTCGATAGCCATGAGATTCTCGTCGAAAACGTTTCTACTGTGAAAATTCGGTTTTGTGATCAGCGCCTCCGCGCCATATCTTCCGTCCCAACGCGTCACGAGTCTCACGTCTACGTAATTGCGCACGTTTTCCATTGTTTTGCCGAAAACCGCGTTGTTCATCAGCTTATACAAATTCCTCTTGAACTCGTTGCTCGCGCGAGTTCTCCGTTCCATATTAAGCTCGATATACGCGCGCAACTAAGGAGACTGCGCAATGCGCGATAGATCTTTGTCACGCGTAAACCGTGTCGCACGCACTGCTGAAGATTGCGATAATGCGTCACGTAACGCGACTTGTCGTAGAGCATAGCGAGTAGCTTTTCGTTTTGATTTCCCGGTGGTCTCTCATGCGTCGGGCAGAATGGAAGATCCGCGTGATCGTCGTGAAGATGTCGCGGATACTCGAGATCAATTTCTAGAATATAACCGATATCGGAGTCAGATGGCACGGACATAATATCAAGACCCTCGACATCCTCGACCCACTGAAATTCCGCATACGATAAAGGTTCGCACATGGCCCAGCCGTAGAGATTGTTCACATCGTAGTACATGAGATACGACGACGGCTGAGACGAGTCATATGACGATTCATATTGATTATTAACTCGCGCGTATCTGTTCGAGCATTGGCTTAAACCACCGCGTATACCGCGCTCTACGAATACCACCATATCGATATCGGTAAGCAGATCGAATCGAACGTTCGTGTATTTCAACATAGCGTCCCACGTATATCCCGGTAATGTGAAATAATGCGCTGGATCCAAATTGTAACTTTCCATACAAGTATCTCGAAAATTTTCAAAAACATCTGCCAAGAGAAGCACATCCGTTTTCAAACATGGATCGCTGTATTCGCCGAGAGTTTTCACGTGAAAACGCTCCCATATCCTTCGCGCGTATTCGTAATCACTAACGCTCACAATTTCGCCAGTTAAAGAACTGTGAAAGGCTTCGATCGGCGGTAATTCGGTCACTAACAGTTTATCAACGCTATCGATGTACTCGTACGGAAATACGCCCTTGCGCGTGAGCAACTCGAAATCCTCCACGATGAGATCGGAAAATTCGAATCGCGAGATCCTCAATTTTTCCCGATCTAGATACGAGGCTACTTTTTCTAAACTAGTATTGAGAAACTTAAACGAATCCACGAAACGTAGCTTAATACAATTTTTGAAAACGCATTTTCCGTACGCCGAATCGTTGACAATTTTTGAAAACGCGATGTAATTCTCCTTAGTCAACGGTAACAAATCGATTCTATCCTCGAAAGCATTCGCTATATCCTTAATAATGAAATGTGCATCATAACCGGATAGATTGTGAAAAAAAACGGGAATAACGAACGCGTTCTGATAGTTCAAATTGCAGCTCGCGTGCGCGGGTCCTCTGTATCGTCCGGTAAGATGACAGTGATCGCGCACGCGAATATCGTACGACTCAAAGCTCCTTCGCACACGTGACAATTTGTTGCCTTTTGAAAAGCGCTCTGCTCGTTCGGCGTGAGCTCCGACATTGGTACGCTCGCGCACAGAATCTTCTTCACGCGACACGCGAAAGCGCGCAGCTCCTCGACGAACCACGAGACGCAGTCGTCGCCTCGGCGAAATCTATACACGGATACGATTCCGTTGTACGTGCTACGCAAATAATATCCTACGCTAAACGCCTTGTGGTGTTGATAGGCGAATCTATTGTCGAGACTCCCACTGAATCGTTGATCTCCCTTTTCTAAGACGCACTCCAGATCTGCATACACGACGAATCGTAGTCTCTCCTTTCTGTCGTGATTGTGAAAAGAGAGCAACTTGTCGTCCTCGCTCGGAAGAATAACGGCGCAGTCGTTCGCTCTTTCGCACTCGACGCTATGCGCGACCAATTTCTCGTCTGAATAAAAATAATGTAGACATCTGAAAAATACAATTTATAATTAATACAAAATTTATCTCGCGACGAGCATAATCTCTCTATCCCGCTTACCGGTCGTACATGTATTTTTTTTCCTTATGCTTGTTTATTTGCGACGTTAACAGTCGAGACAGGTGCTTTATCCATATGAAATGACCGACGTTATCGCCGCGCCGCTCGTTCGACAGATAGAGCAAATTTACGTGCGTAGACTTTTTGTTCCCCGTAAGCGACAAAGGAACGATCATGATATCGTTCCTCCCCGTTTTCTCTCGAATGGCAAATACGTTAATAGACAAATCGTTAAGACGTTCGAATCTAGCGATGTTTCGTAGTGTCATAGGAAAGTCAATACCATCGAAATTCAGCACCAACAAATAGTGAGGATACGACGACGATCTATCCGAGTGTACATCAACGGGATATAGAGCGGCCATCACCGCCCACGCGAAACACGCGTTGTCGTGTGAACGTACATTAATCACGGCTTTCTTATATCTTATCTTTGGAGGAAGTAACATCCAACATCCAGCGTGCATAGGATTACACTTATTTACATTGATCATTAAAATTAATATCCGAAGTAACGCCCAACCGCTATCGCGTTCCTGAAATTCCTCCAGCGACGTCAGAACAACATTCATAACGTCTCCGTCGTACCATTCTCGTAGATCGGACATACCGAATAGCTGACAATTCCTCGTGCGAATGCTCTTAACGGCGCTCTTATCATTCGCGACGAACTCCCCGTGAAACACGATGTTGACCTTTAAACACGCGTGCATATCGAGATCGACTCGCACTCGCTCGAGCACCATGGTCCTCGCGTCCTCGAGAAATCGTCGAGATTCGATGTACTCAATGTTTACCACAGCACCCGTTCGTACGCGATTCGCGAAAGCCGTCTCGATATCCACCCATTCGAATCCCTTCGAACCATCGTATCCTGCACCCAAGTAACTAAAACATCGACTCAAAGCGAATCTCGCACCCTCCAACTGCGCTATTCGAGAGACCAGAGAATTTATCGTTCCGATAACCGTAGAATCGACTCTATTCTCACACTCCTACACTTCTGTTCCCAAATACGATAGGCGCACACCCCCCGCCGCGCGTTCGAGAAGATCGCGACTCTTCTCCATATCGCAACTTCCCATACTGTGTTACCCCAACTGTCCGTAGGAATGACGAATTTAACATCTCGAACTTTTCTCTCTCTCGCTGTTCTCTCGTAGATTACCGCTCTATCGCTCAGAGCGAGCAACGTTTCGATCCATAGTTTCTCTCGCGGACTCTCCGTACCGATCCCCCGTCGCAAGTGATATGTGGCCAAGTTCCAGCGAACATCTTCTCTTGCCACGATCCACTCCTCGTCATTACCAGGCGCGATAGTCTCGTGACACTCTAAACTATCGTCACTCTCGAAACTCGCAGTGATCGTCATCGAGATCGCGATATGTCACGTTACGATCGAACGCGCGTAAAAGCGAATCGTTGCTCTCGCTCGAAGACGAACCACCGTTAAGCGCGACTGCTTCCATATACGTTCTTAACAATGGGAGAAAATGCCTCTCACGACTAGATATATACTCCGAGGCAGCGTCGAAAACGCGACAACCGCGACATTCCGAAATGATAAAACACGTGGCATCTTACATAATCAGAACGCGCGTCTTCCCGTTGCAGCGAAAACAGGATGCGCTAGATCCTCCGCGGAAACCGTCTAGACACAGAACGCGCCTAAAAATAATACAACAATAGAGTAATAAATTAATAACAATAGAGTAATAAAATATTCTCTTGTCATTAACACTTCTACGACGATTCCCTCCTCGCGTGACCTCCATCTCTCATATATTCCCAATACCGTTGCCCTTGATATAGCACATTAAATCTTTCATTATTAACACTCGTGCGACGATTTCCTCCTCGCGCGATCCCCACCTCTCATCTCTCATAATATAATTAATATAAGTATAATATAAGTTCCCGATAATATAACATCATCCTCGGTATCGCTAATTGAAGACTCCCGACTCGTCGCCGATCCGCTTCTCGTCCCCGCGATACGCAAACGAACGAGAAAAAACTCCGTCTCTCTCGCGGTTAATCTTATTCTCATACATATTCATATATACAATCCATAGTTATATTACGATTATAGTACATACCTATATGCGCGCACACTTAGTTGCGCCAATTGTTGCCAACGCGCTCTCTTCTTTTTCTCTCCTCCTCGTACGCGGTTGACGAAACGACACCGCTTTTCCTCCAATACTTGCGATGAGCGCAAAAAAACATCTCGTCGTCATCGTTATCGTTGAATATATCGTAATAGCCGCTTTCGTGAAAATTCACCATGTACTCCTGTCGTCTGCTAATCTCGATCGGCTTCTTCTTTTCGTAGAGTACCTCCAGTAAAAGATTATATGCCATCCCTCGATAGTAATGACATACACACGCCTCTATTATCTTTTTAGGTGAAATCTCACGCTGAGGCGGAAATCGACAACCGCGCCTCTTTAATTGATTGGAAATCGGTGTTTATTGCCCTCTCACGACGTACTCCGTCACATTGACCGATGAATACGCCGTCACATTTCGCAATGGAGAAGATGTTAGATCATCCAGCAAATGACATCAACACATCTCATCGTCGTCAATCATTCGTGTCTCACATAGCTGGCACCGATTCGCTACTTTAACGGTTCTCGTCATCGTAAACACACGGCGACAAGTATCGCTCGAAAAAATCGCCTCGACGACGCGTCAAACCGCAACGTTCTACAAAACAGGACAAGCGGCACGCGCTATATCCCCATAGATACCTAGACATGAAACACGCCTAAGGCGACGTAACAAACCGCGACATCCCGCGAAACAGGACGCGCTAAACGCCGCGGAAAACGCTCAGACGCAAATCGCCTCGACGACGCGCCTAATCTGGACGTTATGGAAAACAGACACGCCTAAGGCGACGCGACAAACCGCAACATCCTGCGAACAACGCGAACGCGTCGACGACGCGCCCGTTATGGAAAACAGACACGCCTAAAGCGACGCGACAAACCGCAACATCCTGCAAACAACGTCTCGACACGGGCACGCCTAAGGCGACGCGACAAACCGCGGCATCCCGCGAAACAGGACGCACTAGATCGCGCGGAAAAACGCTAGACCGCGCGGAAAACGGTAGGGCGGCGTCGAGGACGCGCCCGGGGTTACGCGGAAAGCACCAGACCGCGCGAAAAACGCTAGACCGCGCGGAAAACGGTAGGGCGGCGTCGAGGACGCGCCCGGGGTTATCTAGCGGGAAACGCCGGGGCGGCGTCGAGAACGCGCCCAAAAAGAAAACGCTAGGGCGACGTCGAGGACGCGCAAAAAAAAAACGCTAGGGCGACATCGAGAACGGGGGAAACCGACCCGGAGAAACTCCGCGACCGCTTTAGTGTCGGTCCACAATAGGTGATTTAAGCTTTAAGAAGTAAGAAATTGACCAATTATAATCGAATATGAAAAGAATACTCGACTATGATTAGTCAATTTCTTACGGCTTAAAGATTAAATACTTATTGTAGACCGACACTTACCGATCGAGAAGGATAAACCCGTCTCGACGACCGCCAGAGAGATCCACCTTCTCTTCTCCCCGGATACGAACTCCCTGAGGAAAGAAAACCATGCTTCCCCGGATTCGAACCCCTCGAAGAAAGAAAACCATTCTTACCGACTCGGGAGAATATTTCTCTGGATACGAACCCCCACAGGGGGTCCTAAGCCCCCCGGAGGAAATAGGGGAGGGGGGATACGAACCCCCTGGGGATTCTACGACTCCCCTCTCCCCCTCATCCCCCTGTCTCCGGAGGGCTTCGGACCCCCTGTGCTTATCTACTGAGGTGCTTCATGGTCAGCTAGGACCGTTGGGACGAAAGTGGGCCTTCTTCTCGGTGACGACATAAAGATCGATAATGTGTACGATCGATAATGTGTACGGTGTTTATTTTGACAAAAGTAGTACGATGCTCGGTGACAAAAAGTTTGACGTTGACAAAGATGACTCCATAATCATAGACAATGTGAGATACAATGTGAGGTACACCAGGATTATACGAATTGATCTTCAAGAGATTTCCCGAAGAGGCTATATTCACCGAAGATGACAAACAAACGTATAAAAATATACGTGTAAGTATACGTATAAGTATTAACAACGAATGCTCATAGACGTGGCCATAGCGCCTATAATCCCATCATGGGCAACAAGAGATACAAGTACATTAACATCATCGCTCCGCTCATATCTATATATAAGAAAAGCAGTAAAAAGGGTGCAGGTATTGGCAATATACCATCCGCCATGAAATTAAACGACAACAAGAGCGATTATGTGCATTGGGATGATCTCAACGAGCTGGTGGATCGACTCCGATTACTCGACGCTTCGCATCGAGCTGGTAACGCTCACGACAACGAGATGCTGTTGATCATCGAAGAACTTCGCGAAGCCGGCATTATTATAAATTAATCGCGTATCGACAAAACGAGCCAGTCGATTGACGTCAGTGAGGAAAAAAACAATTTTAAATCGTATATCTTATTTACTATTAAACATCATCGAAATGAGATCCAATGGACGTGAAAAAAATGTTAGCTCCGAGAGGTGACTCGTTGAGGAATTGCTCCGGCAAGGAAAAATTTTCCGCGAAGACGTGTCATAATTCGAGGATTTCGACGATCTATGGCAGGCTGATATCGTCGAGATGCGTCCGTATTCGAGTTTCAACAGAGGTCATCATTACATACTCACCGTCATCGATGCGTTGAGCAAATACGCCTGGGCCATACCGCTCAAGAGCAAGGAAGCGAGACGACTAACTAAGATAATTCAAGAGAGTGGAAAATGCCCGAGAAACTTGCCCAAGAAACGGATATGGGAAAGGAGTTTTACAACGCCGATGTGCAGAAACTCTTGAAAAAACACAACGTTAATCATTATTCCACGTATACGCTGCTGAAGGCATCGATCGTCGAGCTATTCAGTTGCACGCTTAAGAACGACATGTAGAAGATGTTTACGCTCAACGTCACTTACAAGTGGGTCGACCGCATCTCGCGTATCAGATTACAACGCGCTCAAACATCGGCATGCGACCCGCTGACGTAACTCCCGCGATCGCCAAAAAACTCTTGGACACGTTGTACAGCGCGATAAAGATCGCAAGTCCAGCAAAATTCAAAGTAGGCGATTCGATACGCGTGAGCAAGTACAAGACAGTTTTCGAAAAAGGTTGCACATCAAATTGGACCATCGAGGTGTTTAAGATCGTTAAAGTGCAGCATACTAATATTGTAACCTATCTGCTCGAGGACTATCGCGAAAAAGTCATCGCTTTCTACGATCACGAATTGCATCGCGCGACTCATCCGGACGTGTATCTCGTGGAAAAAATACTGTGCAGGAAAGGAGACGAGGTTTACGTCAAGTGGAATTCGATGGATCGCACAATTCTTGGATAAACAAAAGCAGTGTGATTCATTTTTTTATTTTTACAATTAAAAATAAATATACAATGTATAAATGTATACAATCTTATTATTTCTTTCCTTCAATTACATCTTCGTAAAGTATAAAAAAACTACACGTGTAAATATAAAAAATTATTAAACGTATAAAAAAATGTACAATACAGGTACAATACGTGTACAAAAAAATATAATATAAAAAAAATGTATAAAAGTACAAGAAATACGTACATACATACGTGCATACATACGTACATACGTACATACGTACATACGTACATACGTACATACATACATATATACATATATATATACATACGTACATACGTACATACGTACATACGTACATACGTACATACGTACATACGTACATACGTACATACGTACATACGTACATACGTACATACGTACATACGTACATACGTACATACGTACATACGTACACGTACATACGTACATACGTACGTACGTACATACGTACATACATACGTACATACGTATATACATATATACATACGTATATACGTACATATATGCGTAATATGTGCATATATGTAAATTACATATTGTCACACTCGCGGCGGTTTTACTTGCGTCACTCTCACACAAGGAAAGGAAGAGACGGTTAGAAAAGAAATACACTTTATTAAACACTAAGCACAGAAGCGATAATAAGAGTTTTTCATAGTTTAATAATATTTCGCGGCACAGCTCAAACTCGCGCGCCGCGCCGAATACTTTCTCGCTCAAATAAGAAGGGAGAGTGTGCGTCACGGCGGGGTCCGACCACGAACCAGTTGTGATTCGAGTCGAAAACTCGTAATTATTTTGCGAAAAAATACCACCTCAGCCAGGAATCGAACCTGGATCTCCTGTTTACCGGACAGGCATCTTATCCCTTCGACTACCGAGGCATGAGATGATTTATCGCAAATAACGTGTTTAGAATAACACGTCAATAATACAATGGTACACATATATATGTATATTACAATATACATATATACATGTATTCTCTCGAATCCCCACGACCAGTGCTCCAAAGAGATGATGGTTTTATTCTCTTGATGGATGCAGGTCGGACTGCAGCGGCGATACCCTCCAACGCCATTGGCAAATATACAAATAATCCTCCTGGAGCACGACAGGAGAGATTGCATCAAGCATGGCTCGAGCCCTCGAATAAGAAGGGAGGGTGTGCGTCACGGCGGGGCCCGACTACGAACCAGTCGTGAAAACTCATAATTATTTTCGCGTAATTATTCGCGCGACGACTCTCTCGCCAAAACAACGCTTGACAGCATCGACAAGGAACGATCTTCAGGCTGGAAATGTATGAGAGTAGCGTCGAGCACCGTTTGATCGTAACACTATTAAGAATTCTTGTCCATATAAATAGTGATGAAAACTTTTCAAAAAGTCAATTATTGCTAACAATTCTCTTCGAGTTACACAATAATTTCTTTCGGGTTTACTTAAAACTCTACTAAAATAAGCAAACTCTCTCCTTTCCTTCTTGAATCTGGAATAAAACAACACCAATGCCATGATTCGAGGCGTCAGTATCCAAAATGAATTTCCCTGTCTCAACTGGAAAAGATAAGACGTGAGAAGAAATCAAACATCGCTTAAGCTTTACAAATGCCTCTTGACAATGTTTATCCCAAACAAACCTACACTATTTCTCCGTCAAGGAAAATAGGGGTTTTGCAATTTGCGAAAATCCTCTAACAAATTTCCTATAATAGGAGCATAACCCTAAGAAACTACGAACTTGCTTCTTATTCCGCGGAACAGGCTATTCCTGTACGCTATCTTTTCAGAGTTAATAGAGATTCCTTCTTCTGAGACTTCATGTCCTAAATATTTAACTTTTCTTCCAAACAGGGAACATTTCTTTGGATTTATTTTTAAATTTGCTGCCCTGAGATGAAGAAAAATTCCCCGTAAATTAGCCAACATCTCTTCAAAGGTTTTACTGAAAATTACAACTTCATCTAAATAAACCAGATTTTGTTTAATATCTGATGAAGAATTCTTTTCATTAACCTCTCAAAAGTCGATTATTACATAATCCAAATAGCATCACAATAAATTGTCACAAACCGTTATCTATTGAGAGGTAATGTTGTTTTTTCCTTATCTTCAGGATGAAGCTTTACCTGCAGTATCCACTTTTCAAATCCAACATGGAAAATCAAGAATTTCCTGACAATCGATCAAGAAGATCATCAATTCTTGGCAATGGGTAACAATCCTTCTCAGTAATTGCATTGAGCTTTTCTTCTAATCCACACAGAACCTCAATGTCCCGTCCTTCTTCTTCACCATAACCGCAGGTGAAATCCAAGGACTGTGGGATTCTTTAATCACCCCTTGCTGTTTCATCTCTTCAAGAATTTTTTCCACCTCATCTCGCATCTGTAAGGGAATACGAGTATCTAGGAATCTGTTTAATACTTGATTTTTCTACAGAAATTGAATGATCTATTACCGAACAATTTCCCGTTACAATATTTTCCAAAAAGATATCTTGAAACTCTTTGAAAAATTCAGAAAAATTTTTCTTTTGCAAATCATTTAACCCTTCCGAATCCCTATTGAAGAAATTCAATAAAAATTCAGGAATTTTCCTTTCTGGAAGACTAATACGAGAACAAAATAGGTTCCCATCTTTTCTAGAATCGTCATTACTAAAGAGCGAATTAAAGATCCTATTCTGCCCGACTTTAACAAGAAAATCTGCTTCCAAGATGCATTCATCCTCAATTTCTGCTACATACATCGGAAATTCTAAGACAAACTTCCCTAACTCGATTTTTACATTTGTTTTAAAATTAATGGGAACTTTTTGCTTCTTCTTGGATATCTCAATTTTCTATTCCCTACCCAAAACTGTTGCCTTCCCGGCCTAACCAACCTTTTATTCAGAATCGAAATATCTGAGCCCGTGTCAATTTTGAAAACACAATTTTAATCGTCTAACCTTCTTTGAAAACAAAAATTTCCTGCTTTCCCACTTAAATTCCCGAAAGAAAAATTTCTTTCCCTAGCGGTATTACATTTCCGCGCCGAGTCCTGCGTTACACCGCTGCAAAGCTTGGCGAGCTCAAGTTTCCTTTCCCTGAATTAACTAATGAAAGGCACTCTGTTCGAAAGTGTCCCTTAGCTCCACATTGCCAGCATTCGTTGGCTTCTCTTTTAGGACCGGAAGTTTCCTTTTGTTTACTATTAAAATTACTAAATTTCCCGCGATTTTGCTTATAATCACGTGCGAAAATTTCTCCTTTGTTCAAAAAGTTCCGTTCGTGTCCGAACTCAAAACTAATTTTTCCCTTTCGATCTCTCTCCTGAAATTTGGGAAAACTATTTTCCTTAATAATTTTTACCGCTATGGCTCTTTCCATAGCGACCCTCAAAGATGTATGCCTTTCCATTTGAAAGGTCTGCTTAATAAAACCGTCTGCCAACGCGACAATAAATTGCGAGCACGCAATTTTATCCGCGCCAAGAGAGCCGGATAGGCTAAACGCTCCAGGTCCGAGCCAAGCGCAGCCAATTTCTCCCCAAATTTCTGCTTCCGATTTATAAACTGCATGTAATAATTTTGCGCCGAAAGTTTTTCCCCAAAATGTAACTGTCTAGTCTAGAGATTAATTCGCTATATTGCGAATTTTCCAATTCCGTTCCCCCCTCTAAAACTGAACGCGCCTTCCTCCTCAAACAGAAAGCCCATACAACCACTTTCTCCGAATTTCCCCGATCTATTTGCCCGAGCAATCAATTCGAATTGAGATAAAAATTCCCGCAAAAGAACACTCATATATATCGGACTTTAATTTTAAACCGAGACTTAAAATTGGATTTGACTGGCCTGGTACGGATGGTTCATGCTCTTCGGACTGCCGCACCGATCCTTCCTGCTCTTCCGTTCCGCGTCGCCGCTCCGCTCGCTCCTCTCTAAGAAGGCGAAGCTTCTCAATGGTCATTCGGAGAACCATCTCCGAGTTTGGAGTCGTTTCCGGTTCCTCCGTACGCACTCAAGCTCTCTTTCTAGCCGAGACAACCCGTCTCTCCGACGTTCCTTCCTGTCCCTCCTCCGTCACTGTTTCCTTTTAATTCCGCTTGACGCTCCGCCAAGTTTTTCATATCCCAGACGAGCCCCGTGTCACACTCGCGGCAGGTCTACTCGCGTCATTCTCACGCAAGGAAAGGAAGAGACGGTTAGAAAAGAAACACACTTTATTAAACACTAAGCACAGGAATGATAACAAGAGTTTTTCACAGTTTAATAATAATTCGCCAGCTCAAACTCGCGCGCCGCGCCAACGACTCTCTCGCCAAAACAACGCTTGACAACTGTTTGACGACCGCGTCCACAAGGAACGATCTTTAGGCTGAAAATATATGAGAGTAGCGTCGAGCGGAACACCGCTTGGTCGTAACAATATATAAAAATATAAAAAATATATGTACATTGTATATACATGTATATTATAACGGAATCCGCCAATATCTCCACGATAACGTTTCCGTCGATTCCGGTATGATGTATCGTTTGTCATCGTACGGACTCAGAACGATTTTCGACTCGGACACTGTATATACTTGGTGTAACTTGGATCTTATACATGACACGATGAGTCATTTCGATCTTTTCATTCAAGCACCGCGTGTAATCGTCGAACGTTATTATTCGCGCTACGATGTTATTTTTTACACCTTTCGCCTTTTTGATATCCTTTTTACTGTCAATCCTCACCGCGTACATCTTCGCTCTGAGTCCGACGAATTCCGTTATTATCGTACCATTATTTTCGTCCTTCATTAGGCCGGGTATTTTTTTATTCATGAGAGGCATCCCATACGCGTTGTCCGGCGGATAATCGTATCGAATCTAGGGATATCGCGTTTCATCGTCTCGTACACGTCATCGCATTCGATGTGATATATAAGACTATCCATGTCGGTGTACATGATCTTACATTTGTCGCCATACAGCGGTGACATGTACTCGTGGTGAAATTCATACAAGCAGATTTTCAATATATCGAATATACACATACTCACATATATCGAATATACACATACCCACATAAATAGGTTTGTCGAATTTCACCTCGAGTTTATGCAGTTCGACGGCGATTAAGTTTTCCGCAAAGATGCTGCGGCTGTGGAAATTTGGTTTCGCGATCATTGCCTCCGCACCATTACCGTTCATCCCATTTTGTTATCAATTTTACTTCCACGTGATTCCGAACATTTTCCATTGTTTTACCGAATAGCGCGTTGTTCATCAATTTGTATACATTTTTCTCAAAATCGTTTTTCGCATTCTAAAATGTGTATTGAGTTCAATGTAATTGCGGAGACAGGCGGATTAAGCAAATTGTAGTACGCGATGTATCTTTGCAATACGAAGATCATGACATACGAAGACCATGCGTATATTGCTGCAGGTTGCGATAGTGGATGATGTACCGTTTCTTGTCATATAACGTCGCGAGAAGTTTATCCTGCCGCGTGCAGGATGGTTTATTCTCGTCGGACAAAAAGGTAGGTTAATGTGTCGATCGTGCAGATGATGCGGATATTCGAGATCAGCCTCGAGAATATAACTCGTAGGCGAATCCGGAGCGATCACGCTCAAAGTTCGCAATGTCTTCAACCCATCGAAATTCGGCATAGGGCAGCGATTGACACATCGCCCATCCGTACAGATTGTTCACGTCGTAGTACCTCTCAACACGATGACGGTTTCGACGGGCCGTACGAACGCATGTACTTGTTATTGGCCTGCGCATATCTGCCGGAACATTGACTGAGGCCACTGCGTATACCGCGCTCGATAAACATAACCATATTGATATTGGTGAGCAACTCAAATTTTACGCGTATGTTACAGCATGATGTCCCATGTGAAACCTGGCTATGTGTAGTAATGAACGGGATCAAGACTATAACTTTCGATAGAACTTTCGCGGAAATTTTCAAAAACGTCGATCAATAACAAGACATCGGTTTTTAAATACAGATCGCTGTACTCGTCTAGGGTTTCAATAAACAATCGCTGCCAGACGTTCGCGACGCATAATCGTTCTCCGATATCGTATCATCGGTCAATGAGCTATAGAATGATTCGCGCGGTAGTAGGCGCATGTCCTGCAGCTTATCTGCGCGATCCATGTATTCGTAGGGAAAGACCTTTACGCGTCAACAAATCAAAATTTTTGTTTGATAACATGGAAAATTCGGAACGTAAAATTTTCAATTTTTCTTTCGTTAGAAAAAATGCCAATTTATCAATGCTGGTATTTAAAAATTTGTACGAATCGATAAACTGCGGTTGTACGCAATTTCGTGAATTTAATTTCTCGGCGTTAATTTATCTTTAACGTGTTTTGTAAACAAAATATATTTTTCTTTTGTTATCGACAGCATGTCGATCCTGCCTCCGAATGCCCTAGCTATTTCTATGATGACAAAGTGCGCGTCATAACCGGATAAGTTGTGAAATACTATGGGAATGCAATATGAATCTTTATAATTTAGATTACAATTTGAATGCGCGAGACTACGGTAACGATCGGTAAGGTGGTAAGGTGATCGCGTACCCGCGTATCGTCGGACGCAAATGATTTTTCACAAATGTGACAACGCGTCGCGCTACGATATGCCTCCCATTGTTCTCTCGACAACGTTTCCATAGGGACATTGCAGATAACAAAATTTTTACTCGAGTGTTTATGCGAGTTGCTGAACGAACCATGTAACGCAGTCTTCGCCACGATGAAATCGATACGCTGATAACGCCTCGTCGTACGAGCATCGCACGTAGTATCTGATGCTAAATACCTCGTGCTGCTGATAGATGCGTCTTTCTTCTCTGCCGGTTTCGTTCGCCGTAGTACGCACTCCAAGTCGCGTATACGACGAAAGGAAGTCGTTCCTTATTTGTGTGGTTCTTGAATGCGAGTCATTTGTCATCCTCGCTCGGCAGTCGGATGGCGCAATTGTTCACAATCCACCGTATGCGATTGCAATTTCTCGGATAAATTAAAATAATGTAGACATATGGAAAAAAAGGAAAACATGACTTTTTAATATTTAATAAACGTTTATAAAAATATACAATTTTTTTTGTTAGAATGTGTATACATACCGGTCGCAAAAGTATTTCTTGTGTCCTTTTTTGTTTATTTACAAGCTCACAAGGCAAATTTTTGATGTATGTTTTGATGAAGTGTTACGGGTTTTGATGAAGTGTTCCGCGTTGTCGTTGCGCGGATCCTGCACGTACAATAGATTTGCATGTCCATCTTCTTATCTGTTAACCGTATCGGGAGTATCTCCTTTTCCCCCTCGAAGTTGTAGACGATGATTGAGATGTCGTTGAGATGTTCGAACTTTTTAATTTGATTCAACGTCATCAGAAACGTAATGTCTTGGAGATTTAACACTGTCATATAATACGGGTATGAAAATTCCCTATCCGTATGCTTTTCCGTCGTCTCAAGAGTTCGACAATGGATGGACGCTGTCGCTCAATCTTACAGTAAATAAACAAATATAATCCTCTACACACGGATGTTACATCGAATAGCGGTGATCAACATACGATCCGATAACGTGGTCGATGGTCGCGTCTTGCATGCGACCATCGACCACGTGAAACACGCATTATCCTTGGATCGTACGTTGATCACCGCTCGCTTTAACATAATTTCCCGCGGTAATTCGATGTAACATCCCGTGTGTAGAGGATTATATTTGTTTATGTTTACTGTAAGATTGAGAATTCGCGACAGCGTCCATCCATTGTTGCGTTCTTGAAACTCTTCGAGCGACACAACGTGAGTTCGATGACGTGCCGCTCGTACCACTCGTCCAAATTTGATACTCGAAAAACCTACTGTGATCCCGCGCGCCCAATAACCTATTATATATCATCTGCATCTTTTCTTTGTCCCTCTGTCTAAACCGAAGCATCGTCATACGTTTGCAAGTCGAGTCGCAATTTGTTTATCTATTTGTTTATAGCAGCCGAATTATCAGCGCTTCTCTTAACATGCCACGACATATACAGTCGTCAATGCTACTTCTTTGTCTAAATCGGAGCGTTGTCGTCGTCATCATCGTCGTCGTCGTCGTCGGTCTTCCGAATTGCAATTTGTTTATAGCAGCCGAAATATAGATGCTTTTCTCTTAACACGTCGCGACACGTACATCGATTTCCACGAAAAGCCATCTTATCGCGCCTTTTCCTGGAAAAAATTTAAACACGTCATCGCGCTCTTTTGCGAACGTATCGCTACATGTCTGATCATAACAATGAAATTCCTAGAAATAGGGAGGATAACGGTTTGCAATTTCTTTGTCCCTTTGTCTAAACTGGAGCATGGTCTTCGAAATTTGTTTATAGCAGCCAAAGTATCGGTGTTTTTCTCTTAACACGTCGCGACACGTCGATTTCCACGAAAAGCCATCTTATCGCGGCTTTTTTCCTGGAAAAAATTTAAACACGCGATTCTTTTTAGCAAACATGTCGCTACATGTTTGATCACAATAAAATTCCTAGAAAAAGAGGGAGAGGAAGGAGGAGAGAGAGGGATTAACGGTTTGCTATGTCAAAATTTACGCGGATCAGTCCTCCATCGAACAATCTGCATGAAAAGTACTCCGCTCCTCCATCATTCGTTTTTACAAACGATCAACACGCAATATACTTCGCCAAAGGAAGCAGCGCACCGTACGATGGTGAAACAAAAAAGGAATGTAACGCGTAAGTTTCAACTGCATTTTATTTCTCTTTTTTTTCAATATTGTGCAATATTATATATTTAATTTCCACAGCATTTCGAAGTGTCGCGCGGTGCGCCTATTGAGTAAATGTTACACTCTGACGGCCACGGGCTACAAATTTTTAGAAATTGGAATCAACGTTGGTCCACCGAGCTACGTGGAGCCTGCTCTGGGAGATCATCGGGGACAGGAATTGATACTGTCTCTCGAAACGTGGAAGGGACTCTACGAGCAGCGATGGAATATCTATAAATTGCTGTGAAACGATTACAAAGACAATTTTATAAGCGGATCGTTTGCCTGATGAACGATGTTACACTCGTACATCTTGAATCTTTGAACGTACGCATAACGATGCTTGAATCTACGTCGAATGTATCGATCGACTCGTCAGATTCGTCAATACGATCGATGTCAAATATACGCGATTCTCCAACATCATGTCTGTTGTAACAGATCCCGAGGAAGTACCAAATACGATACGCGATTGCGATATCTTCAATAGACGTCAACTCGTCGATTACGAGCTGTTAGCTTTAGTTTTTAGTGTGTAAGAAAAAAATGTGAATAAAAAAATTTCACGCTTAAATGAAAAATGTGTTCAATGTTTAAAAAATATATATATATATATATATATATATATATAAAGATAAAGATATATAATATGCAAAAAACATGTATTTCTTTCATTCCTTTCCTCTCGCCATAAAAATAATTAGTCAAAAAAAAATAGTCATAAGATTCATAATAAGAGAGAGCCGCAATGGGAGAAATAGTAGATATACGAAAGAGATAATAGATATACAATAGAGCACAACGAAAAGAAAAGATGAGAATATGGCGGGCGGGGCTGGATGGCGGCGGCGGCGGTAGCAGCGGCAGCGGCGGACCCAATCCCCCCCTCCCTCTGACATCATGTCCACGCGCAATTTCTTTATATCATCTTCGCCACCTGTTTATCTATTTGTTTACCTATTTGTGTACTTATTTGTTTATCTATTTGTTTATTTATTTGTTTGTATCACCTTCGCCTTTGTAGCTACTATCTTATCTACCCCTCCCTCCCTCGTGACGTCATGTCCTTTGAGTCGCAATTTTTTTTATATCAAATTTGTTTTATATCAAATTTGTTTATCTATTTGTTTTTATAACTACCGGAGCATATTATCCCACCCGCGGCTTATTTCAAAGGACCCTCCCCTCTCCCGACGTTATGTTCTTCGAGTCGCAATTTTTTTATCTATTTGTTTATCTACTTGTTTATCTATTTATTTATCTATTTGTTTATGTCATCTTCACCGAATTCTACTATCTTATCTACCCCCTCCTCCCCCGCGGCTCAGTTCGAAGCCGCCGCCCCGACTTCCTCTTCCCCTCTACTCCGCGCCCGTCCCCCCCCCCGCACACCCGCACCCCCCCCTCGGAACTCATGAGTTAGAACCGGTATAGTATACTTACTATAAATTCTCCTATTAAAAAGAAAAACATAGATTATCAGTAATGTATCTAATATAAACAAAATTATGTAACATTGTTGCCCGTAATCACATAAAAATTTTTCTAATTTATAAAGATATGTATGAACAACAAACATATGTACGATTTTACACACACACACACACACACACACACACACACACACACACACACACACACACACACACACACACACACACACAAGTGCACGCGTACACACACACACGAACACGCGCGCATACACACACACACACACACATAGTTATAAAAAATTTAATAAATTTAATATTTAAGTTCAATATTTAATAATATACTATGGTGCTTGGCGGTGTCTCCACCAATGTAGTAATTCTAGTGTCGGCAATGTGGTAGTCGGCAAGGCGGGTTGTCGTGATGTTCGAATGGATTCAAAGAAACCAACTCGCTGTTCCTCTCTGCACGCCCCGTCAGTCCACGCTCAGGCAAGGCGGCAAAATGGCGGTGGGTTCGAGAGGGAAATGAAGGTTTTTGTGCAGGTTCCCAGGATTTAGAATAAGGCAATCCTTAAATACTCCTTATATATTTTTCATGTAAAAGTACAGAAACGAACGGAGAAATCAAGGGCGTGACGCGGGGGTTTGCGTGCCCCGTGTGTTTGGCGTGCGGCCCGGTGTGGCGGAATCGCGAGGTTCCTCGCGGAAGCGCTGTGCTCGCCTTTTGCGAGCACCAGCCCCGCCGTGGTGCGTGATCCTGGCGCGAGTCAACAGCACGCTTCCAGCGTGCTAAGAGGCCTCGGTCTGTGAGGCGACGTTATAAGAGGCCGACCGGTGGTCTCGTCGGGGCGTCCCTGTGACGATGCTCCCGAGGTCGAATGGGATGAGGCGCCACGGATGTCTGGTGGGCTCAGGACGCTGCCCTCAGGAAAGCTCGGAGTAGACGGGCGGTGATGCGTCGCAATCTGCGGTGCGATCCTTGACCGCAGTGATGTTGATGGCTCGCTGTGTGGGCCCCTACGGGCCGGGAAGCTGATGGTGCGGCCCGGCGTAGGCGGGCAGGCCCGGGGAGCTGAGCTCGGGCGCGGAGGCGTCCGCGACGCTGGCTCTGATGCGTGGCTGTCCGCCGAGGACGATGATGTCGAGAGGGCTCCGAATAACTCCACCAGCTGCTCTCGCCTGGAGGCAGGGGGGCAGTTGGTTGCCCCTTGCTGTAGGCGGCGCAGGCTCTGGCCGGCGCGAAGTCACCGACGATCCGGGGTGTCTCGCTGTCCTCCTAGCCGATGAGAAGTCTGCTCGGTGCTGGTGCTGGCGGCGGGAGTAGATCTTCCCGCGGTGATGGCTGCCAGCAGGTTGCTCGAGTACGGGCGGATGCGACTGCGAGGTCGGCGGCGGTGAAGAGGCGGTCCCGACGTGGCGGCGGAGTCCTGGCCTCTGGGCGGCGTGCTCCGGTGTCGACTCCGTGGCGTGGCTCTCCTCTGGTATCGGAGGCAGCGGCTCGTTCGGTTGCCTCGCGGAAGGAGTGCCAAGAGTCTCGTCCAACGGCGTGTACGGCCGCTGGAGAGAACTCAGGCGAGAGGAGGCGCGGCGTGTACGGCCGCGTCGGGGGGTAGAGGAAATCCCTGATGGCGTGCGCGGCCACTGAGGGGGGAATACGACTTATGGCGGTCGGTAACGCCGGTCGTGTAAAAGGGGCCGTATAGTGACCGCAAGCGGTCAACCCTCAGCGCTACTTAAGCCGTGTACGGGCTCCAGTGCGCACTGAGGGGAGGTGTCGGTCGATGATGCTGGCCGCTCTTATATAGCGGTGATGTTGCTTTCCGCGCACGAGTAGATGTTCGACCGGTTGGCTATCTCGTGGCGAGCGCGTGAATCACTCCCGTGCGCCGGCCCACAGTGTCGGCGCGCTCGTCGCTGGGCCAGAGTGGCGGTGACCGCCACAATACTATAAATAAGCTAAGAGAGGAAATGATGCTGAAATAATTTGAAACACAACATGTAGCTCAAAATAAAATATTTTATTTGGCAAAAATATTCAAAAATATCAACATTTGTTGCAAGGGTAAGGAAAACTGCCAAAAACCTTATCAATATTCATTAAAGAAAAATACATTTTTAGATAAATTTAAAATAAACATTATAACAAGAATTTATAATAAATAATATAATAAACATTACATAAATTTTTTATTAATATTTAAATTATGCTGAAAGTATAACTATAAAAACAAAATTATAACTTATTACAATAAATTAATTCACATATTTAATAATAAAATTAAAAAATACTTTAATAATTAAAAGCGACTATAAATAGTGAGGACGAGATGCAGAACCGGTTAAGATTCTCGTGAACTATATTTTATAGAAAGCACAAGCAACAAACAAGATAAAGTGATCATGTGTATTGGTCGTATGTGGACACGCGTGTCTTATATGCGGTAAGAGAAATAATCAATGTGATACACTCGAAGAAATCAGCTATGTGTGTGTGTGTGTATATATATATATATATATATATATATAGCGGCCCGCGTGGCGATCACTACGTAGATAATCGAAGCAGCGCATGTCGTGCAAGAGGGCGCTGATTGATGCGATCTAACAATAATTAACATTTTCAAAAATAAAAATACAATTACAGTTATTTTTAATAATATTAATATCTTTAACATTAGTTAAATAATTTATAATTACTACATAATATAATTTAACATAACATAATTTATAATTTTAAATATTAATATAAATAAAAAAATAATAAAATTTGCAAAACAAAATTATTAAACAAAACAATTTTAAAAGTATCATGTATCTTACAGATAGGGTATCCCTTACAGACATGATGTCTCTTACAAACATGGTGTCTTTACAGATGTCTCTTACAGACATTATGACATATTACTAGATGAAGAAGGACCAGCAATATCTTTATCTGCATATAATGTTAGACTACTTTTTTTTTGTCGGGAGAAGTAGCATACAATTGATCTCACGACATTAAAGATAAATGTTTTTCATTAATCTTCATGTTCAAAATAGATTTCCCTCTTGTGATTCCTCCTCAAAGCTGATTTAAGTACGCAAATATCATTAACAGTACTTGAAAAAAGTGAGCTTTGTTTCTTTGTTTTTATATCTATTAAAAGTGAAAAAATTCTTTCAGAATCAGCATTTGAATTTGAAAGAGATCTGATGGCATTCAAAAGCAATGTTAAGTTGGAATATTTAATCACATTGATCTGACATTGCAAAATCTGCTTCCACATTTCATTGAAATTTAATTTTGACAAATTTAATTTTTCTGTATCACTAAAATTTAAGTATAATGTCGACCATTCTTTTTTTAAATTATCTTCATCAAAACCATCAATGATTTTGATGATAAAAGAAACATCTTTGAATGATGTCTGTCAACATCAAATAAAGCTATTTGTGATTGAAATACTTTCAATTTAGATAAAAATCTGTCTGCAATTGGTAATCTTTTATGAATTTCCTCAGCAGCAGTAATTAAAAATTCTAAACAATTGTTTTGAATATTTGTAATTGCATCAATATTTTCTTCACTTATTTCATTTAGATATTCCTCGCATTCGGATTCTAAATTAATGTCTTCAAGAGATTTATGATTCTTAATTTCGGAAAAGTTTATCGTAAATAAATCTTTTAAAAGATCTAGTTTTAAAAAATGTGGAGAAATTTGGAATAGAAAATTCATAGATTTTGGATGCAATAAATGTATTCTTGTTTCCACTGCTTGAAAAAATGCATTAAATGTTGTATTAAACAAATTTAAAATATACTTTAAGAACAATAGATACGCTTTCATGTGTATGTTTTGCATTATATACAATAGATACTCTCACTTTCAAGAGAATACCGAAATTATTACAGAAAATTCATAAATGTACAATAAAAGAAAATTCAAATACGAAATTGAGTCCCACACATATTTGTTACATTGATACAACTCTTTGCAAAGCGATATTTCTTCCTGTTCAATTGTTATCACCTCATTTCTCATTGGTTAGATATTTTAAACGGTTAGTTTATCAAATGACAAATTTCTATGAAAAAATGTTAAATTTAGAGAAAGCTTTAACATCTGCTGATTTAGATACATTAAATCAAATTATAACTTTGGCACAAGAAACAGCAGATCGTATGTACATCAGTATACCGATACTATTTTGAGTGATAAGGATATTATTTATAAATATAAAAACGTGTTTAAAGCTTTAACTAAACGCTCTAGGGATACTTCTCGATATGTTTGTGTATCATGTGAGAGACTTTGTTACAAAAGAAATGTATCCGAAATTAATAAGTTTAAAGCACAAATAAATATTCCAGTTTGGAGAGATTTAATGACATATATAAAGGAACAAAGTATTAATTCACAGTATATATGCGATTATTGTGCAAATTCCGTAGTTAAGAGGATCCTAAAGTGACGGGAATTACCGACACATTACAGTGCACCAAAAAATTTTTTATTGGCTTGACAGATTGCAAAATCCTTTTAGGCAATTAAAATACGCACAAAAAGAATATGCGGAACAATCGATTTAACAAGTAAATAAGAAAAAAATTAAAAAATTTACGTAATTTTAGCTCGTACAGCTGTTACATCAGATTTTCGCTTCCTTAATACAAAAATTCTACAGCTTATATATACAAAATAAATACGTTCCGCACTTCGGACTAGATGAATAAACAATATTAAGTTCTTTAAACTAATTCGAAGTGCGGAACTGTATCATTTTGTACATACAAAGCTGCAAAACTTTTATATTCGTCGAAATAAGACATCGTGTTTCTCCCTTGCATAACGTGTAAGGCATGAAAGAATGGACCCTTCATTCTCATTCCGTCGAAGTGAAAAATGATTATACACTTACTGTTGATGCTTAGATCTTTTTTGTTAGGATTGTAATTTTACAAGCTCAATATTGTTTTTTAAAGTAATAAGAAATGCAGAATATATCATTTTGTACATGCAAAGCTGCAAAACTTTTATATTCGTCAAAATAAGACATCGTGTTTCTGCCTTGCATAATGTATAAGGCAAATGTACAAATTGTAACTTAGAAAAGAAATTTTCGCAAATATATCTGTCGTATGTTTTTGTTAATTATTTCAATCATGTATACAGTAGAAATATCAGAATCGAAACGGTGATCGACGAAGTTCTATGTTGGTAGAGTGGCAACGTATGAGACTTGTCATGCAAAAAGCTCGATCTCCAGCCACTCTTCGCTAGGAGATTATGCTATCCGCTCATACTTCCTTTTTTTTTATCTTTCTTACAACATAAAATATACGACTGATGTTTGAAAAATTTAATTAAAATAAAAAATGTTTAATAACATTTTATTTGCAAAATAAAAATGTTATGGCGCTGTATATTTGTAAATTTTTATCATGATGCGGGTGTATCTTTAAAAATATGAACAATTTATATATCATTGGACATTACAAATATATAATGTAATATATTTGTACATTATTTATATATATAAATATTATAAATATATTTTACGTATTTGCACATTGCACTCTACCAACGTAGAACTTCGTTGATCATCGTTTCGATTCTGATATTTTTATTGTATATATGATTGAAATAGTTAACAAAACGTACAACAGACATATTTGTGAAAAGGACTATATTTTATTGTATTATTACACACACACAATTTATTACATAATTTATTCTTTTTTTTACTGTCGCACATCAAATTTATTTCCAATAAATTTATTTCTCGAAGTCGGTATAATATAGGACCGATGCGAGGCGTACACACACACACACACACACACACACACACACACACACACACACACACACACACACACACACACACACACACACACACACACACACACACACACAACGCGCGCGCGCATCACAGACAAGCGAGGCACGTATATGTGCGCTCGGCGCTCGACATGTTTGATTGGCCGAAGAGAATAGAAATCATTCTACTCTCTCGCACCGATGCGTTGTGAGTAAAGAATAGGAATATTGTTCTCTCTCGCGCTCTCGACGTGTATGAGAAGGAAATAGAAAATTATCGTACTCTTTCGCGCTCCATGCACCGGTCGTCGAGCGTCTTTGACGTTATCTGGTCACCGCTCATTATTGTTGATATATATAGTATGAATTAAAAAGAGTAAGCAGATATAAAAATAATGTATAAAAAGATTCAAAAATTGTTATATGCTTTACTTGTCACAATGACCTGTTATATAATTTTATAAAATTATAAAAACTGAAGAGTCTAATAAATGAGTGAGAATAAGTACGAAATTATTTTCTTATTACAATCTTATTGTATATATTCCGACTCTTAGAAATGGAAAATTTATATTTCAGATAATTAATTATAAATTTAATAAGTTGCGCATATTTTTGCTTATATCAAACAAAAAGGAGAGAGAAAGAAGAAATAATATAATTTAATTATTTCATTTATCGTTCAATAAATGTCTTGTCGAATTTGTAAGTAATTACTCAAAATTGTGAATTTCTTGAAGATTTTCGAAACATATATTATACATTTATACTAAGAAAATAATTTCATAGACATTCTTATTACACAATTATAATTTTTATACATAAAATTATATACAATTATATATAACGATTTTCGTTTCTCTTCATGCATTGTTAATGTCTATTTATTCTTTTTAATTCTTTCGCTATACTACATTAGCAATAATGAACGATAATCAAAAGACGCTGGACCATCGCACGGTGCATCCTGCGCGAAAGAGTACGATAATATTTCTTTTTCCTTCTCATACGCGTCGCGAGCGCGAAAGAGTACAACGATATTCTTACTCTTTACTCACGGCGCTTTGGTGCGAGAAAGTAGGATGATATTTCTATTCTCTTCGGCCAACCCAACGTTGCCGAGCGAGGAGTGCACATGTACGTGTCTCGTCTTTTGTGAGCGTGAACCAGCCGTGATATGGTCAAAACAATTAGAATCGAGACAGAGCGTGATACGAAGTTAAGCTCGGAAGAAAGCGCTCTTTTCGTAACTATTTTATCCACAATTATCTTATAATATCTTATAATTAGTGCCATGGAGATGAAAAGTATTTTGTCAATATCAGAAGCGTCTATTTGGATGGTACTGATAAAAATTATAATCAAAAACGTCTGTTCTGACGGTACTTGCAAAATAAAATGAATGCGCAGAAGCATCAGTTCTGCTAGTATTGGTTATTACAAATAAATTATCTGTAAACAATCAGAAAGACAAAAAAAAATTATCGATTGCATTCTCATAAGAATAAAGAAGTCCATTAGTAGTAATACTAGGCCGATTCTAACCCTGGTCCTCCGAGGGGGGTGCGGGAGGGAACGGAGGGCGCGGAAGAGGGGAGGGGAAAGTCAGAGGCGGCGATCCTTTGAACTGAGCCGTGGGAGAGAAGATAAGATAGTAGGATTCGGTGAAGGGGATATAAACAAGTGAATAAAAAGTAGATAAACAAATAGATAAACAAGAAGATAAATACATAGATAAACAAATAGAAAATTGCGACTCGAAGGACATGACGTCACGGGGGGAGGGGAAAGGGGGGGTAGTGAAGAAAGACGAAACGAGGTGAGATAAACAAATAAGATAAGATAGCAAGGCGATATAAACAAAATGGGGCGGCGAAGATGATATAAAAGACAGGACGCGTGGACATGACGTCAGGGGGGAGCCGCCGCCACCGCCGCCGCCACCGCCGCCGCCACCGCCGCCGCCACCGCCACCGCGCCGCTGCCGTCGCCACCGCCGCCGAGTAAAAAATAAATATCTCTCTCGTATACCTATTATTTCTTCCGTTGCGGTTCTCTCTCTCTCTCTTATGGCGAATGTTATTTTTCTAATTATTTTATGGTGGGGAAGAAAGAAATGAAAGAAATACATGTTTTTTGCATATTATATATGTTTATATTTTTAAACAACAATTAAATACATTTAAGTGTGAAATGTTTTTATTCACATTTTTCTTATACACTAAAAACTAAAGCTAACAGCTCGCAATCGAGCTGTTAGCTTTAGTTTGAGTTGACGTCTATCGAATGTATCGCAATCGCGTATCGCATTCGGCACTTCCTCGGGATCTGTTACAACAAACGCGATGTTGGAGAATCGCGTATACTTGGTATCGATCGAAACGATGAATCTGACGTCGATCAAACGTCACATACATTTGTCCAGATCAAACATACGGCGCAGGATCGATTCGATCATCGTTACGCGTACGTTCAAAGATCCAAGACGTACGAGTGTAACGTCGTTCATCTGGTAAACTCTGACGGTTAACGGTCCGACGCTTATAAAATTATCTTTGTAATCGTTTCGCAGCAATTTGTAGATATTCCATCGCTGCTCGTAGAGTCCCTTCTATGTTTCGAGAGACAGTATCAATTCCTGTCCCCAATGATCTCCCAGAGCGATCTCCACGTAGCTCGGTGGACCAACGTTGATTCCAATTTCCAGAAATTTGTAGCCCGTGGCCGATCAGTATATAGAGTGTAACATCTGCTCAATAAGCGCACCGCGCGACGCTCCACCGAAATACTATGGAAATTAAATATACAATATTGCACAATATTGGAAAAAAAGAGAAAAAATAAAAAAAATGCAGTTGAAACTTACGCGTTACATTCCTTCTTTTGTTTTTCGCCATTGTACGGTGCGCTGCTTCCTTTGGCGGAATACATTGCGTGTTGTTCGAATGATGGAGGAGCGGAGTATCTTTTTTGTCGTGCAGATCGTTCGATGGAGGAGGAGGACTGATCGCGTAAATTTTTGACGTGGCAAACCGTTAATCCCCCCCTCCTTCCTCCCCCTCCTTTTTTTCTAGGAATTTCATTGTTGCAATCAAACATGTAGCGACATGTTCGCAAAGGAGCGCGATGACAAATTTTTTTCTAGGAAGAGCCCGCGAAAAGATAGCTCTTCGTAGAAATCGACGTACGTGTCGCGACGTGTCAAGAGAAGCGCCGATACTCCGGCTGCTATAAACAAATGGGGGAGACCTATGATGATGCTCCGACAAAGGGACAAAGAAATTGTCGATGATATATAATGGGTCATGGGGTGCAGGATCACAGTAGATGGAAGTCTAATGTGAGAGAAAAAAAATAGTTGACGATGAAAATGGATAATGTGTTAAATATAGAAAATGTGTTTAATATGGATGAGGAAGACTTTGTGAATATAGTGGACGAAGTGTTTGGAAATGAAGAAGAAATGGAGATTGACAATATTGACAATATTGACATTGATATTGAAGACGAAGAGCACGTATTGTCTGACGATAGCAATTACGTAAGTGATCAAAGTGATGACCTTACGGATTACGCAGAAAAAATTGTTACCCGTTCGCAACTCCTTGCGTTGAATAATAATAAAAAGTATTGTTCAATACAATTTTATTATTCAACGGTGTACTAATTCTATGTGCCGAATGCATGGCTCGTCTGGCGGACACTGACATTGGAGTATTGTATGCCGTTAGGAAGCACGAGATAGATACTCTCAATGCGCTAAACAGTCGATTTTGCTCCAATTGTCAACAATCCGTCTGTGTGATAATGCCATGCAACATGTGCCCAATTTGCACAAATTGAAAAAAGACAACATTGTGAACAAGTCATATGCAAGTGCTCCGTGGAAGAGTGTGATGTGATATAAAAACAATATGGAAAGGTCATTGGAAGAATTAACAAGTTCTCCGTTATGAGACTCAATCTCTTATCTACCAGTGAACGTGGCGGTGTATTTTATAAAGAGACACTATATCCCCATGTCCCGATTCCTCGTCCAAGAGTTAAGGGACGCTACAATTCGACTCTCTGTTTCTCCGCTCCTTCTGAGAGAGCGAAAATTCAAGATTTCGCAATATGGAACACCTAGAGCGAGTGGAACGCGAGCTGCTGGAGCAGTGCAGCCAAGTCGCTACCTTGGTGGAGTGTTTCGCGTGGTTGCAACGATGTGAGGAGTGCATCGAACAACTCGAGGAACTTAACCGTGTTAAATGTCCTCGACTCACCGTTGCAAATAGACAATCTGTGATGGCGAGGATCGCGCGACTCGCGGGTGCAAAAGTACAACTAGAAAGACGTTTCGTGCACGTTGGTAGTGAGTACGCGAGTAGAGACACTGGATCTCTTGTTTGGCGCGAGATTGATTGCATTTGAAAGCCGTATGTTGACAGATGCGGACTATCAATGTGATCAATGTGGACTATATCGAGCCGCGACAATTTTTAGAAGATGCTGGTGGTGTAGTGCTCGAGCGAATGCGAGACATTGTACAAAGACACGATAGTGTGAAAGTGAATACTGCATTTAACGGCGAGTTTGTGACGGGCGATAAACGCGCGAACAAAAGTATAAACACTAAAAATAGTGAACTCTTTCGAGTGTCAAATTTGGACGAGTGGTACGAGCAGTACATTATCGAACCTACGTTGGCGTCAATCGAAGAATTCCAAGAACGCGACAGTGGATGGGCGTTGTCGCGAATTCTAAATTTGACTGTAAACGTGAACAAATATAATCCAATGCACGCGGGATATTACTTCGAATTACCGCGGGAAATTATGTTAAAGCGAGCGGTGATCAATGTACGATCCAAGGACAATGCGTGTTTCGCGTGGTTGGTGATCGCGGCTCTGCATCCGGCTGAAAGGTATACGGATCGGAAATTGTCGTATCCGCACTATACGACAGTGTTAAATTTGCAAGACATTACATTTCCGATGACGTTAGATCAAATAAAGAAGTTTGAACGAATCAATGACATCTCCATTAATGTTTACAGCTTCGAGGGAGGAAAGGAGTTTCTCCCGTTACGGTTGACATCAAGGAAGATGGAGAAGCACGCAAATCTATTGTATGTGCAGGATCCGCGCGACGACAACGCGGGGCACTTCGCGTACATCAAAGATCTGTCCCGTCTTGTGAGCTCGCAACTGAGTAAAAAAGAACACAAAAAATACTTTTGCAATCGGTATATATTTTAACAAATTTTATTATTTCTCTTATAAAAAAAATTGTTTATTAAAAAATTATATTTTCCGTTTGCAGATGCCTACATTCAGTTCGTCTGAAAAATTGCAGTCACATACACCGGACTGCGAAAAGATGAACAATTGCGCCATCCGACTGCCGAGCGAGGACGACAAGTAGCTCGAATTCAAGAACCACACGAATAAGGAACGACTTCCATTCATCGTTTACGCGGATTTGAAGTGCGTACTACGGCGAACGGAACCGGCAGAGAAGGAAGACGCATCGTACACTTATCAGCAGCACGAGGTATTTAGCATCGGATACTACGTGCGATGCTCGTACGATGACGCGTTATCGGTATATCGATTTCGTTGCGGCGAAAACTGCGTTGCGTGGTTCGTTCGGCAACTCGAAGACTTGGCGTATCAAGTAAAAATGTATATCCGCGAATGTCCCCATGGAAACGTTGTCGAGAGAGCAGTGGGAGGCATATTGTAGCGCGACGCGTTGTCATATTTGTGAAAAACCATTTGCATCGGACGACACACGGGTACGCGATCATTGCCATCTTACCGGTCGTTACCGTGGTCCCGCGCACTCAAATTGTAATTTAAATTACAAAGATCCATATTGCATTCCCATAGTATTTCACAACTTATCCGGTTGACGCGCATTTTATCATCACGGAAATAGCTACGACGTTCGAAGGCAGGATCGACGTGCTGTCGATAACAAAAGAAAAATATATTTCGTTTACAAAACATGTTCAAGATATCACCGAGAGATCAGATTCACGAAATTGCATACGCCTGTGGTTCATAGATTCGTACAAATTTTTAAATACCAGCCTCGATAAATTGGCATCTTTTCTAACGAAAGAAAAATTGAAAATTTTACGTTCCGAATTTTCCATTATCAAACAAAGATTTTGACTTGTTGACGCGCAAAGGTGTCTTTCTGTACGAATACATGGATCACGCGGACAAGTTGCAGGACACGCGCCTACCACCGCGCGAATCATTCTATAGTTTGTTGACCGGTGATACGATGTCGGAGAACGATTACGCGCACGCCGCGAACGTTTGGCAGCGGTTCTCCATTCGAACGCTCGGCGAATACAGCGATCTATATCTCAAGACCGATGTCTTGTTATTGGCCGACGTTTTTGAAAATTTCCGCGAAAGTTGCGTCGCGAGTTATGGACTCGATCCCGCGCATTACTACACATTGCCAGGTTTAACGTGGGACGCCATGCTGAAACATACGCGTGTAAAATTTGAGTTGCTCACCGACATCGATATGGTTATGTTTATCGAGCGCGGTATACGCGGCGGTCTCAGTCAATGTTCCGACAGATACGCGCAGGCCAATAACAAGTACATGCGTTCGTACGACCCGTCGAAACCGTCGTCATACCTTATGTATGTTATTTACGTCATACCTTTGACGTAAATAATCTGTACGGATGGGCGATGTGTCAAACGCTGCCCTATGCCAAATTCGATGGATAGAAGACATTGAGAATTTTGACGCGAGCGCGATTGCTCCAGATTCGCCTACGGGTTATATTCTCGAGGTCGATCTCGAGTATCCGTATCATCTGCACGATCGACATACTGACCTATCTTTCTGTCTGACGTGCGATAAACCACCCGGCACGCGGCAGGATAAACTTCTCGCGACGTTATACGATAAGAAGCGGTACGTCATCCATTATCGCAACCTGCAGCAATGTACGCGCCATGATCTTCGTATCGCAAAGATACATCGAGTACTACAATTTGCTCAATCTGCCTGGCTCCGCGATTACATCGAACTCAATACACACTTTAGAACGTGTGCGAAAAATGATTTCGAAAAAAATTTGTACAAATTGATGAACAACGCGGTATTCGGTAAAACAATGGAAAATGTGTGCAATCACGTCGACGTTAAACTTTTGACCAATTGGGACGGACGGTATGGCGCGGAAGCAATGATCGCGAAACCAAATTTCCACAGCCGCAGCATCTTTGCGGGAAACTTAATCGCCGTCGAACTGCGTAAACTCGAGGTGAAATTCGACAAATCGATTTGGGTATGTGTATACTCGACATATCGAAAATCTGCTTGTACGAATTTCACCACGAATACATGTCACCACTGTATCGCGAGAAATGTAAAATCATGTACACCTACACGGACATTCTTGTATATCACATCCAGTGCGACGATGTGTACGAGATGATGAAACGCGATATCGCTAGATTCAATACGAGCGATTATCCGCCGGGCAACGCGTATGGGATGCCTCTTGTGAATAAAAAAGTACCCGGTCTAATGAAGGATGAGAATAACGGTGCGATAATGACAGAATTCGTCGGACTCAGAGTGAAGATGTATGCGGTGAGGGTGGACGGAAGATAAGACATTAAAAAAACGAAAGGTGTAAAGAATAACGTCGTAACGCGAACAATAACGTTCGACGATTACACGCGGTGCTTGAATGAAGATATCGAAATGACTCGTCGCCAGTCGTGTATAAGATCCATGTTACACCAAGTATATACGGTGTCCGAGTCGAAAATTGCTCTGAGTCCATACGACGATACAAACGATACATCGTACCGGATTCGACGGAGACGTTACCGTGGGGACTTGGCGGATTTCATTGTAACATACATGTATATACAATGTACATATATTTTATATATTTGTATATGTAGTTTATATGTACGTGCATATATGCACGTATGTATGTACGTATCATATATCTATGTACGTATGTATGAACGTATGTATTCTTGTAGCTTTATACGATACTGTTATATATGTAGTATAGATGTATGTATTTTTTGTAGTTTTTATATGTAGTTTTACAATAAAATTTAGCTGTTCAAATTTTATTTTATATAATATAGAAAATTTATAATAGTAACTAAGATCCTGCTTGCTGAGGAATTAGCTTTAATTCTCTCTTTGATTTATTTAATGTATACTCGGCTTAATATATATATATATATATATATATTGTTTATAATACATGTAGTTTTACATGTGTTTTCGTAATTTGCATACATGTATAGTTTAAAAAAATGTAATGAAAGAAAAAAATAATAAAAACTCTTTGGATACATGTATACAGTGTATATTAATTTTTTTAATACATTGTAAAATAAAAAAAAATGAATTAAATCACACTGTTTTTGTTTATCCATGAGTTATGCGATCTATCGAATACCAACCACTTGACGTAAACCTTGTCTCCCTTCTGCGTAGTACTTTCTCCACGAGATACACGTCCGGATGAGTCGCGCGATGCAATTCGTGCTCGTAGAACACGCCCGCGACCGATTTTCCGCGATAGTCCTCGAGCAGATAAGTTACGGGATTAGTATGCTGCACTTTAACGATCTTAAACACCTCGGTGATCTAATTTGGCATGTAACCTTTTTCGAAAACTGTCTTGTACTTGCTCACGCGTACCGATTCGCCTACTTTGAATTTTGCTGGACCTGCGATCTTTATCGCGCTGTATACCGTATCCAAGAGTCTTTTGGCGATCGCGGGAGTTACGTCAACGGGTCGCATGCCGATAGTGCGTTGTAATCTGACACGAGACGCGGTAGCGCGTCGACCCACTTGTAAGTGCCATTGAGCGTAAACATCTTCCACATGTCGTTCTTAAGCGTGCGATTGAATCGTTCGACGATCGATGCCTTCAACACGTATACGTGGAATAATGATTAACGTTGTGTTTTTTCAAGAGTTTTTGCACATCGGCGTTGTAAAATTCCTTTCCCATATCTGTTTGCAAGTTTCTCGGGCATCTTCCGCTCTCTCGCATTATCTTAACGATAGCGTTAGCCGTCTCGCTTCCGACCTTGCTCTTGAACGGTACGGCCCAGGCGTACTTGCTCAACGCATCGATGACGGTAAGTATGTAGTGATGACCTCTATTGAACCTCGAATACGGACACATCTCGACGATGTCAGTCTGCCACAGATCGTCGTATCCCCGAATTATGACACGTCTTCGCTGAAAATTTCTTCTCGCCGGAGCGTGCAATTCCTCAACGAGTCGTCGCCTCTCGGCTAACATTTTTTTCACGTCCATCGGATTGCATGTTTCGACGATGTTTAATAGTAAATAAGATATACAATTTAAAATTGTTTTTTTCCTCACTGATGTTAATCGACTGGTTCGTTTCGTCGATACGCGATTAATTTATAATAATGCCGGCTTCGCGAAGTTCCTCGATGATCTCCTGCTTACCGGGCAGGCATCTTATCCTTTCGACTACCGAGGCATGTGATGATATTTTATCGCAATAACATGTCTAGAACAACAAGTCAACAATACAATGATATACACACATATACATATATTACAATATACATATATATGTGTATATTCTCTCGAATCCCCCCGACCGGCACAATAAAGTGGCCCATGAATAAGACCTATAGTCTGAGGTTCGACATCTACTACTCAGCAATTGGGATAGGCTGTTATACGTTGCTTCACCAATCCTATAGGGAACGAAGACCCAAATAAGAAGGGAGGGTGTGTATACTCTCTCGAATCCCCACGACCGGTACTCCAGAGCGATGTTGGTCTCTCACTCGATGGATGCAGGTCGGACTGCAGCGGCGACACCCTCCAACGCCATTGGCAAATATACAAATAATCCTCCTGGAGCACGACAGGAGAGATTGCATCAAGCATGGCTCGAGCCCTCGAAGTTGTCGTGAGCGTTGTTATCAGCTTGGTGCGAAGCGTCGAACAATCGGAGTCGATCCATCAGTTCGTTGGGATCGTCCCAATGCACGTAATCGATCTTGTTGTCGTTTAATTTCATGGCGGTTGGTATATTGCTCACGCCTGCACCCTTTTTATCGCTACTTCCATATGTAGATACGAGCGGAGCGATGATGTTAATATACTTGGATCCCCTATTGCTCTTGATGGGATTATGGGCGCTGTGACCACGTCTATGAGCATTTGTTGTTAACAATATACTTTTATACGTTTGTTTGTCATCCTCGGTAAAAACCGCGTCATCGGGAAGTCTCTTGAAGATCAATTCGTACAATCCTGGTGTACCATTGTATCTCACATTGTCTATGATTATGGAGTCATTTTTATCGTCAAATTTCTTGTCACTAAGCATCGCATCACTGTTTTTATCGAAATAAACACCGTATACGCGATTAAATGTATCGTTTTTTCCATTATCATCGAGGAGAGGGCTTACGTACTTTTGTCCCAATAGTCCCAGCTGATTATGCAACGCCTCTCGACCTTGTTGCGTTTGCAAAGTCCGTTTGATGATTGTTTCGAATGACGGTTCACTGACGTCTTTTGTTTCGAAAACATCTTCCTTTTTCAGGAACGGTGGTTCTTTCGGTGGGTCTTTTGATGGTTGTATCGGTGTAGACTCGAACACGAGTGAATCTGACGCAGCTTTCAATTCTTTCGTTGTACGTCGTTTTTTAGACTGCGGCGTTAATTTCAACCAACATCCGTCCAATATGAATCCTTGTCAGTAGTAGTAGTAATAGCGTTATCGTTGTCGTCATCGCTGTCTTCACGTTTTTGTTTTTTCTTAATACCGAGATCCTTTGCTTCTTTTTTAATCGATTGAGATTCCTCGGTTTGTTCAACAATCTGTTTTAGAGGTTCGACGATGGGCTTGAAGCGTTTCTCCAATGCTGTATCTTCAGCTATTTTACCAATTTTTAAAGCGCGATATTTTTTGCGAATCGAATCGCTTGTTTCCGCAATCTGTTTCGCTATTTTCTTGCGATCTTTGGTGTTATCCATGTTGCCTGCTTGACGTATCGACATCGATTAACCACGTTACGGTACCGCGAACGTATTAAATTCCTTTCTGTATCGCCCATTGATAAGCGGACTGTCCTTATCTTCACTAGAAATCCATACTCGCGCTGCCAACAATCGCGGCATAACGCACAGAATTCATCGTATGACATGTCGGTATTCACGTGATCGTTGTAAACATGTTTCAAGTTGGTACCATCCTGTTTGAACAGAATCAGCAGGTTCGCATTGTCGCGTATCAGATGTTTAGGTATCCTCGCGTACGTCTGACAGAGATAGAAGCAATCGACGTTCGAGTGGCGGCCCATCGAAAAGTATTCTCTCACAGCATCTTGCTTATCGCACGCAACATCGTCGAAGACGAAGATCGAATTGGGACGTGCCCCGCTCGATGGAATGACGTCACTGTTGTTGGAGAACGTAAAATAGCCGATTTCTTCTAACAAGTTTCGAGATATCGATATTTCGGTTATTGCAGCGATTTCGAGTATACGTATACGTTCTCGAAACGTACACCGTGCGGACTCTCGAGCAAGCTTATGAGAACGTTGGTTTTACCACAATTCGACGGCCCGCAAATGATGGCGCGTATAGTACTCGGTAATATTTCACCGTGCTTGCGCTCCGTCGCGATGTCTCCCATCATTCGCGCTCTCTCGTCACAGTTCGCGACGCGTATCGTCAGCGGCTGCCGTACAAATTTCATGTTCGCACTGCGTTATCTAGGCTTCGATTGAACGCTTATTTATAGGCGCGCGAAACCACGAATGGCTCAGTAGCAAAAATGTATCTCGCGCTGTCGCATTCCTCCGATATTCGGGATTTGAGCACTGAGCAGTTGCAATATATACCGAAAGTCGTACTGTTACGCGTGTGCGGTAATTATCTCGATCACGTGTGGGACAAGCTTCCGGAGTATATAAAGGCAGATTTGGAAGTTCAAACCTATCGTCGCTGCGTCGAGCATTATAATCAATCGTGGGATCGGAATCATATAGACGGTCCTGCACCGAAGATAAAGGATTGTGGCCTATGCCAGCAACAGCGTCAAACGAAGGCTACATTGGAAGTCTGCTCAATCGAGCGATAAATGCGCTTCCTTTCGAACTACATATCCCGGGCTATCAGTTTTGCGGTCCGGGTACTCGGCTGAAAAAGCGATTAGCCAGAGGTGAAACGGGCATAAATCCACTGGACGCGGCGTGCCGTGAACACGACATTGCGTATTCTCAGAGCAACGATCTCACCGACAGACACGCAGCGCACAAGGTACTCGCCGATAAAGCCTTAGGACGCGTCATCGCAAGAGATTTGGCTCTGAGCGAGAAAGCTGCAGCTGCAGCCGTTTGGGCAGCGATGAAAGCCAAGACCAAGATCGGCATGGGTGAAATGAAGGCGAAGAAAAAAGCCGGCAAAAAAAAGAAACGAATACTTCCAACGGCGAAACGAGGTGTTACCGATTTTGCCAATTTTGGGCGCTCTCGGGTCCTTAATCGGCGGAGCGGCCAGCGTGGCGAAAGCGGTAAACGACAGGAAAGTCGCGCAACGTCAACTCGAGGAACTGCAACGTCGCGCGATGGAAACGCGCGGACAGGGATTGTATCTCGCTCCGTACAAACGCGGACGAGGAGTAACAGCGAAAAAAGAAAAAAAAACGCCAAAGAGACGATAAAAATACCTACGGGAGTAACCACCAATGTACAATTGGACCAGCTGGCGAAGCGTATGCGCGTACCGTACTTTAGAGGCGTTTTTATGCGAGACGCATTACCGATTAGCGGCGCGCGTCGAAAAGAGAGCGGTATTATAAATCTGGACGACACGACGGGTCCCGGTACTCATTGGGTAGCGTACGCAAAGAGAAACAATCGCATTGTGTACTTTGACAGTTTCGGTAATCTTCGACCGCCCAAGGAATTGATACGATATTTCGGAGACGATGCTACGATAGAGTACAATCGAACGTCCTATTAGACGTACGATCAGAGCGTCTGCGGACAGCTGTGCTTGTGGTTTCTTCTCCAAAACGGCCGACGCGCGTGAATTTATAAAGTCCGACAAAATGTCGCGACGTCTCAGTATTCGTCGAACGCTTTTTCCATCATGTCGCTGACGCTTACGCTGAGCGGGAAGAGCAGCGTTCTCGCGACAAATTACTCTCCAGCCATAGATTTGAGCGACGATGACTACGAGCTTGGTCTAACAATTTTGGAGACTTATCACACGATACCGAATGTAAACGCTTCGAACAATACATTTTATTTTGGCAAAGACGATGCAGAAATTACGATTCCCGAGGGGTCGTATGAACTGCATGCCATAAATGAATTTTTGAAACGTGAGATTTTACGGAAACGTCCACGACGCGACGCGCCCGAGGGTAACGCTGGTGACACCGCGTGCGGCGATGACGAGATTGGAGAATACCCGATAGTGCTCCGCGCAAATTACAACACGATGAGGTGTGAGATTAAATGCACCTACAGAATAAACTTTAACAAATTTCATAACATTGGATCGCTGCTGGGTTTCTCGAGGCGTATACTGCAACCGCGAAGATGGCACGAATCGGACGTGTCGATCAACATAATGAACGTAAACATTATCCGTGTAGAGTGCAACGTGAGCGGGCGCATACAGCAACGACAAAAGTGTGCACACGATACACAAATTTTCGAGCGTGCCGCCAGAATATAAGATATCGGAAAGGCCGATGCAGATCATTTACCTGCCAGTCATCGTACGGAGCATTACGGAGCTAACGATACGCATTGTTGACCAGAACGGACGATTGCTCGATTTCAGAGGAGAAGAGATCACCGTCAGATTGCACGTACGACGGCGACAGCGATAACGCGAGCGTGACATTTGAGATGCTCGTGTTGAACGAAGCGAAGCATACGCAGAGAGATAACGCATCTTTTACAAAGAAAACATCGATCGACAATATTCGCTCATCCGGCTGCGTCAAGAAGAGGAAGAAACTTAACGCGTCGAACATTAAATTTTTACAAGCTTTAGGATTCGCGGTGCGCAACTTGTGAAATGACTGATATCCTAAACATCGAAGACGAGCCAATCTTCGACGATCGCATCGTCAAGATTGAGACTCATGCGTACAACCCGTTCGCCAATACGACGTTCGGGTACAGCGATGAGATAAGAATATACAGCAACAGGATCTGTACACATTGCCGTACGAAAGCTTTCTATACATCGAGGAAAAACTAACGAAGAACAGAGTTGTCGAGGGATCTGATGTGGTGTTGGGAAATAATTTTGTCGCGTTCCTGTTCGATGAGATTCGATACGAGCTTGATGATGTGGAGATTGATCGTAACAGAAACGTGGGCGTAACCAACACGCTCAAACATTACGTAACGACATCATCCGACAGAAGCGTGATTCTGAAGAATGCCGGCTGGGATGCACATACTAGCGCGGATGGATATTTTAACTTTTGCGTACCTCTCTACGCACTGTTGGGATTTTGCGAGGATTACAGACGCGTAGTAATCAATGCTCGTCACGAGTTGATCTTGATACGATCTCGTAACGACAACAATTGCCTGATGGAAAATTCGGCGTTGGATCCCGTGATCGACTTATTCAAGATACAATGGCGAATACCGCACGTGTTATTGAGCGAGATAAAAAAACTATCGATGCTGCGTACTTTGGAGAGCGGACGATACTTGAGCATGGCTTTTCGCTCGTGGTACATCTGTACAAGTTTCCGCTGTTACAGCGTACAACCAAGCATTTGTGGGTCATCAAGACCGCTACTCAGCTCGAGAAACCGCGATACGTCATCTTTGCTTTGCAAACAGGTCGCAAAAATGTCATGGTTGAGGACACGAGCCGATTCGACGACTGCAACTTAACCAATGTGAAAGTCTGAACTCGGAATGTTATCCGTATGACGATATGCATCTTGATTTCGTCAAAAACAGATGGTCCGTGTTGTATGAAACGTACGCGCGTTTCTGCAAGGGTTACTACGGATACGAGTATCTCGAGCCGTCACGTCTTTTCTACATAACGGTTCATTCGTAGTCATCGATTGTTCTCGACAAAACAAATCGGTCAAGAGCGCAACCGTGGACGTGAGATTCGAATTTGAGACTAAGGAGAACCGATGAATACCACCGCGTACTGTCTCATTATACACGATCGCGTGGTTCACTACAATCCGTTGACCAATGTTGTACGCAAGATCACCTAAGAGCATCGCTGGCACATGAGAGAGAGAGAGAGAGAGAGAGAGAGAGAGAGAGAGAGAGAGACAATAAAATCTACGATACATCAAAATCGACCGCAGTCTCGAAAAATTGCTCGTCATGGTCGTGCCAACGTTCGTAGACCTACAAGGTTTTCTCGTTGGAGGACAGTTTGTTGTAAAGGAGTTTGCCGCTCTCAGAAAACGGACCGTTCTCTCTCACTATATTTTCGCAAGCCCTATACCATGGCATTTCCTCGCAAGTGCCGACAAGTCTCGCGCACGCTGGGTGATACGTCATCACCATAGACTGCGATGGGACGACGGAACGATTCCATACAGCAAAGCTAAGAATTTGATTACAAAGGCTGTGCATGGAACGGAAGACGACGACGACGACGACGACGACGATGACAGCAATGCTGTCGTATATGTCAAGGGACACGAAAAACGACAATGGCTGTGGAATTTGCTTCTGGACGATGAGCGCGTGTACATCGAGACTCTGGATGCTGATTACGAAGACGTAGATTCTCTAAACAATCTGGACGCTGATAATACTATGCGATGCGGATATCACTATACTAATTGTGCATTACAAAATGTATTCAAATTATTTAATTGGTGGTCAGATAACTATGAATAAAATAAATATGATATACGAATTATGTTTTTTTATTCTTTTTCCCCGCCATCCAAAACACAAATTGCTAAAACATATTTTTATACTCTTCTGTAAAAAAAAATCTTCTTTTTACAACACATATAAACACATGTAATTCAAAAAAGTCAAAAATCATTACGGATACGAAAAGAATCTGGAGGAAGGGAGAGAGCCGCAACGGAAGAGATAATAGGTATACGAGAGAGATATATTTATTTTTTTTACTCGGCGGCGGCGGCGGCGGCAGCGGCGGCGGTTCCCCTCCTCTGACGTCATGTCCACGCGTCCAATTTTTTATATCATCTTCGCCGCCCATTTTGTTTATATCGCCTTGCTATCTTATCTTGTTTATCTCACCTCGTCTTTCTTCACTACCCCCCCGTGACGTCATGTCCTTCGAGTCGCAATTTTCTATTTGTTTATCTATATATTTATCTTCTTGTTTGTTTATCTATTTGTTTATCTATTTGTTTATATCATCTTCACCGAATCCTACTATCTTATCTCTTCTCCCACGGCTCAGTTTAAAGGACTGCCACCTCTGACTTTCCCCTCCTCTCTTCCCCGCGTCATCCATTCCCCCCCGCACACCCGCACCCCTGACGCTTCTGAGTTAGAATCGGTGTTATATCACTACTCAAGGCCGCGACCACTGACCATGCGAAACACGCACTGTCCGTTGACTGCACGTTAATTACCGCTCTCTTTAACATAATTTCCCGCGGTAACTCGATGTAACACCCCGCGTGCATAGGATTATATTTATTAACATTAATTGTTAAATTTAATATACGTGATAGCGCCCATCCACTGTCGCGTTCTTGAAATTCTTCGAGCGATGCCAACGTAGGTTCGATGACGTGCTGCTCGTACCACTCATCCACATTTGACACTCGAAAGAGTTCACTATTTTTAGTGTTTATACTTTTATTGGCGCGTTTATCGCCCGTCACAAACTCGTCGTTGAACGCGGTGTTCACTTTTACATTATCGTGTCTTTCTATAATGTCTCGCACTCGTTCGAGCACTACACCACCGGCATCTTCCAAAAATCGCCGCGGCTCGATATAGTTCATGTTGATTACCGCACCAGTCAATATACGGCTTTCAAACGCCGTATCAATCTCGCGCCAAACGAGAGATCCATTGTCTCTACTGGTGCTCGCGTACTCGCCACCAACGTGCACGAAATGTCTTTCTAATTGTACCTTTGCACCCGCGAGTCGTGCAATCCTCGCCACCACAGATTGTCTATTTGCAACGGTGAGTCGAGGACGCTTAACACGATTAAGTTTTTCGAGTTGTTCGATGCACTCGTCGCATTGTTGCAGCCACGCGAAACACTCCACCAAAGTAGCGACCTGGCTGCATTGTTCTAGCAGCTCGCGTTCCACTCGCTCGAGATGTTCCATTTTTTATACTACGTCCCACGAAGCACTTGCACTTGCACGTGATTTGTTCACAATATCGTCTTTTTTACGCGGTGCAAATTGGGCACATGTTACATGACATTGTTATATATACGGACTGACTGCAATTGGAGCAAAATCGACCGTTTAACGCATCAAGAGTATTTATCTCATGCTTCCTAACGCATACATTATTCCAATGTCAGTGTCCGTCAGACGAACTATGCATTCGGCACATATAATTAGAGCACCACCCGTCGAATAATAAAATTGTATTGTGCAATGTTTTCTATTACTATTCAGTACAAGGAATTCCGAACGCGTAACAATTTTCTCTGCATAATCCGTTAGTTCCTCACTCTGATCACTTATGCAATCACTGTCATCAGATAACGCGTGCTCATCATCTTCATCTTCAATATCAATGTCAATATTTCCAACATTCTCAATTTCTTCTTCTTCATCTCCCCACACGTCCATTATATTCGCGATGTCTTCCATGTCCATATTTATCACATTCAATCACATTCGCACAGTCAACTATTTTTTCACACAGTATCGCGATCGATATTCGTTTCGAGACTTCCGAGATCTACTGTGATTCCGTGTGCCCAAGGATCTACTATATATATCGTCTATAATTTCATTGTCCCTTTGTCGAACTCGAAGCATGGTCATAGGTTTTCCGAGTCACAATTTTGATTTTTTGTAGCAGCCCAAGTTTGCCCGTTTTTTTTACCCCCAATTTTTTCTCCGATAAGAAGATTCGATAGAAAAGATTTGATGACTTTTTTTTAAAGACAACATAACTTGAAAGTAACAGTTGGAATAATATCAATCGATATCCGGAAATAGTTTTTTCAACATAAAAAGAAACTTGGTATTTATGATGGAATATTATTTATCGGTGTAACATCGATAAAAAATCGTATTCAGTTTTATAGTTTCTGTTCCGTGTCACTGTCAAAATTTATTTGGCTCTTACGTGAAAACTTGGACTTGACCAAACAGGAACGAGCATGTTTCAATATTTATTATTAGGAAAAAATTAAGAGAGAAGAAGTGTCCATTTACCGACTTATTTTTATTGAATAATGAATTTTTCGAGATTGTTCGAAATTAACTCGTTACAACATGTACATTTGTTTAGCAGCCGAATTATTGGCGCTTCTCTTACCATGCTGTGACACGTACAATTGTCAATGCTATTTTTTCTAAATCGGGACATCATTATAAATCTTTCGAATTTGTTTAGGTACATTATTTTCATTAAATAACGGATTTTTTGAGATTGTTCGAAACTAACACGTTGTGACACGTACATTTGTTTATTGCAGCCGGAGTATCGGCACTTTTCTTATCATGCTACGACACATACAGTCGTCAATGCTATTTTTTCTAAGTCGAGACATCATTATAAATCTTCCGAATTGCAATTTGTTTAGGTACATTATTTTCATTAAATAACGGATTTTTCGAGATTGTTCGAAATTAACTCGTTGCAACATGTACATTTGTTTATAGCAGCCGGATTATTGGCGCTTCTTTTACTTTGCTGCGACACGTACAATCGTCAATGATATTTTTTCTATATCGGGACATCATTATAAATCTTTCGAATTTGTTTAGGTACATTATTTTTATTAAATAACGGATTTTTCGAGATTGTTCGAAATTAACTCGTTGCAACATGTACATTTGTTTATAGCAGCCGGATTATTGGCGCTTCTCTTAACATGCTGTGATACGTACAGTCGTCAATATTTTTTCTAAATCGGGACATTATTATAAATCTTCCAAATAGCAATTTGTTTAGGTACATAGCAGCCGGAATATTGGCGCTTTTTTTTCCTTTTCTTTTCCTACGTCAATTTCTACAAAAAATATCTTTTCTAGCAGCTCTTCCTAGACAAAAAAAGACCCCTTTCCCCCTTCCCCTCAAAAGTACATTCCAAAGGATCATCGACAAAGCATTCCCCCTTCCCCGTGCCTACCAGTTACCCCCTCTCCTTTACCCCCGCGTCCCCGAGTTACCCCGCACACCCGCACCTCGCTCGGAGCTCCTGAGTTAGAACCGGCCTAGTATCACTACTGAACAAAACGAGAAATATGGAAAACAATTAGTAACAAGTCTTAGCATTTTTAAATATAATAAAAGTGAGTATTATATTTTTAAGCTAGCATATCTTTTTTGTTAATTTTATTTTTTTTTGTTAATTTTTTTTATTAATTTGTTCCTGAATTTCCAGTAAGTAAAATAGCAGCAATCTGCTATTATTTGTATCTGTTTGTGTTCTGCTAACATAACCTATCGATATAAACTAACAGCAAATTGTTGATGTAAACTAACATTACTATTACTAAAAAAATCTTGAAAAACAAAGTTTCTGTTACTTTTTTTATTCCTTATTTAAAAAAATAATTTTTAGTTGTTTTATTAATAAAAAAATTAATTATGTACAGTATAAATAAATTATTATATTTTTTTCAAAGATATGTACCATGGCTCTTGATTTATACATGCATCAATAATTATTTTACAGATTTACTGTATTTATTAATTTTCTTGCCACGAAGATAGACGTTTTACAGTGTATATATAAAAAGAGTATATATATAAAAAATATATAAATAATAATGGCATATTTGAATTTTAATTATAGCAATTTCGATTATGTAGAGAATCTAACAAATATTACATGCGAGTAACGAATACAATCTAATTTGAACGCAGTTTTGCAATTATATTCTATTTATTAACTGTGCAGAATGTGCCCTGTCTAAATATATTATGCAGGTCTTGCTCGATTTCTGTGCGGCTAATCCGACATCAAACTGCATTGCGCAGATTCTGCTTGGTTTTCTATTTGCCGGCAGGTGTCACAACAGACTCTGTCTCTTTTCTATTAATAATTTAACCGATTATATTAGTAAAATCTGCTCGGTTTCTGTCAGCAATCTATCATCAGAATATAATAATCATCAGAAATAATACAGGTCTACGCTGTTTCTTGTACCAGTCTGTCATTTAGTTTTGCTTGTAGATTCTGTTATATTTCTTTCAGCAATTTGTCAAGAGCAAAGTATATGTCTAATTCTATATCAATTCTGTTATTATAATAACATATGATTCTATTATAATATTTATATAAATTTTCCTCTTAGAACCGTTAATAAAGTATCCAAAGAGTGGTAGCTTCTAGAAAAAAATCGCACGTTCAAATTGAAAATTTTCTTCTTCATCTTTCTCTTTGTCAAGGGATCACCTCATTCACATAAATAATCCTCAAATCTATTTCTCATGACGGGACTGATAGTCTCTTGCTCTTTTAAAAAACCTGCTCGCAAACGTCGTTCGAAACGGTTTGTTAATTAAGTTTTCGCTTATTATGATTCCATTGTCACGTAAGAAAATTCCTTCACCGTCCGTGCTTTAGATACTCGACATTGTTGTGACAATATTCCACTAACCTGCTCTTATCGCCGTGCAAGAATTGTGCTCTGTAATTTATGACGGCTTCAACTGTTATTCATGGAACAAAATGAATTCTTTTTCCGATTACGTCTTGAATTGTAAACTAATGACAGATAATCTAAAAAAAGCTTGTTTTATTTTTACTTCGTTCAAATTTATCTTTCTATTTCTTCGTATAAATATTTATGCTGTTTATTTATATGATTAGATTGTTTTAAAGGTTAAGACTAATCAGATTTTCTTTTAATATTAATAAGTATGAAAATTTAAAAAATATGAATGTACTTTCGTACGAGAAGATAATTCATGAGTTCCACATATTCTAATGTTTTCGCCGTCATTAATCCTGAAATTCCTGCATCAATTACTACAATTTTTGTCCTTCCTCTTTTTCTGGTGTATGCATCAGTTTTTATTTGCAGTTTTTTATTTGTTTTATCAAAGTTGTTATTAGTTAATCTAAACGTCCGGGAGACTACATCCTATATAGCATCCGAAGTAATTGATCTATTAAATTGTAAATGAAGATACATATCTTTTGTTATATTTTATTATTCTAGTTCATGGAATATTATAAAAATTCTATTAATGCAAAGAAATTACGCTATTTATTTGAAAATATTTTCAGAGCAATAGTATAAAATAGATAATAAATAAATAATAAATATAAATAATACACTTAGTAATAAATAAATACACTTAGTCAATAAATAATAATAAATATTTTTTTTTCTTGCAAATATAACGCTAAAGAACATATTTCATATTTATATTTCATAGTTATATTTTTTCTATTTTATATCAATTTACAAAATTAAAATTTATATCATCACAATGTATTATACAAATGTTTATACAAATGTTTACACGTAATAAGTGTAGTGATTGCCCCTGTCTTAAATATATTCGCCAATTGCAAATATTGTAAAATGGAGACTTATTTCAAGTTTTCCATGATTTGTTCATTATAAAAATAATTGTAGAAGATGTAGTTAGAGATACAAGTTTTTTGCGTAAGAGCAAACATGAAATTAATATAAATATGATTGCACAAGCATGAGTGCAAAATTTGGAACTAATATATTTAAAAATAATAGTAAAATAGCCATAAATAAAAAAGTTTATTTCTATTAAATTAAGAAAGAAAAAAGAAAAAAATTTTAGGCAAGACAAAATATATGTGATTCAGGAATAAATAAACTGGAATATAACATAATACAACAATATGAGTTCGTATGAGAACAACTATAAGCGAAAATAATTATCAATCCACGATAAATTATGTATTGTGATATACAGAGATGAAGATGTATTGTTTAAATTATAAATTGTTTTAAACTAAATTTTGCTTAACAATGTATTCTCTTTTTTTATTCAATTTTACAAAACTAGAAAAATGTAGAATTAATAAAAAATATATATTGATATTTGTAATACATAATTTTAATAAAAATTTGTAATATATAATTTTAATAAAAAAAATTAAAAACGTCATAAAAGGTTTATTAAAAAATCATTTTTTAATTATTTTTTTAAAGAATGTATGATTGCGTTAAAATTAATATTGATCAACATTATCAAATATTTTTATTATATTTATCATTTTATCACATTTATCATATTTATTACATTATTGATTTTAAGTTTTAAATAACACTTTAATTAATATTATTTGTCTTTCAAAGTCGTCTAGTCTATTCGTTTTGGTATGATTGACATCATACACAGTAGAATAATTGAGCAATCAAACGAGCTCGCTGACGATAAGCGAAGTTTAATCGTAATTTTACGAAACGTCTCGTTCGAAGATGATAACAAGTAGTATTATCTTACAAGTAGTAGTGCTTAGTTTCATAACGAGTAAAAATTTAGAAAGGAAGAAAGTTCCTGTATTTTTATCTCTCCTTGATGCAACCCTTCCGGTTTCATATCGTTTCAGAATCTGTCATTCGAGACTCTTATATCTATGGATATTATCTTATAGCTATAGATCGGAGCAGAAAAAGAAAAAAAAAAGAAAGAAATAATTACTTGGGTATATCACCTTCGAAAAAAAAGAAAGAAATAATTACTTGGGTATATCATCTTGGGTATATCACTTCGCTCGCCCTCAGCAAACTCGTTTTATCGCTCAAATATATTACTTGTCTCGATGATTACAGATAAATGTTCAAAGTTTCTTAAACTCTTGAGCTTTTAATTTTTTGTGCAGAAATTAAACAGATATTTTTATTATTATATTTGTATAATTATATATATTTTCTTTAATATACAAAAGAAAAAAAAAGTAAACCTACTTATCTAGTTAATTTAGCCAATACTATATTGTAAAAGTATCCTTACACGGCTGTATTGTTCTATTATAGATTTTTAAACATCGGTGTATTGTTCGACTAGCCCGCTGTTTTCCTTATTAATATCGATACCTTTTCTAAAGTTTTTTCTGCTGCTGACACTGTAATATCTCTACATCTATGAAGCTGGCACTCTCACCATTAAAACAAAATTCGAATTCATGGCCATAATTTAGTGCTAATTTATTGCTGTAGTCCCAAATTTATTGCTCCTATCAATTTGCAGGAAATTAAATTTAAAAATGTGCTGGTTTCCCGGGACTACTTCAGAAAATAAAAAATTGAACATTAAAAACAAAAAATAAATACATTAAATTTTTTTGCTAATTAATGGCTCGAAAGATATATCACTTTCGAATTTATTGCTCGTTGTTTAACAAAAATATATGATGCTGTTACTTTAAGTACAAGAGTAAAGTATATTGAACGAATTAGTTGCTGCTCTTATTTGTGCCCAAAAATATTTCTAGAATTAATTGCTCGCAAATATACCACTTTCGAATTTATTGCTCATTGTTTAACAAAAAGATGTGGGAGTGCTGGCTTGACGTACAAGTACATTGAACGAATATGTTATTTCGCCTTTTATATGAAGTTCATGGAACATTTATTGAATCAGCAAAATTTATTTGAGAAACTCCTTTAATATATGTATATTTTTCAATTAAATATAAAATTTACATCAACTCTATCAATTTATGTCGCAATTATGTGCATACATTCATCTAATTACATTATATCATAAACTGTCGTATGATATAAAAAATATATTCATACATCTTCAACATTTAATCCCATCACAAAATATTTTTAAGAAAATATAAAACAAAATATTTTGTAATTTTTTTACTTATGATGACAGCTACGTATTATATACATATAAAAGATACATAAGCAATTAAAATATACGCTTTTCGAGTTTACTTCGAACTATCTCCACAAAATGAACAAAACGAGAAATATAATAGGAGAAAGCGGTAACAATTAATAACAAGTTTTCTACTTAGCCTTTTTAAATGCAATAATGAGTACCATATTTTTAAGCTGTATCTTTTTTTTATTAATTTTCTATTTATTCTTGAATTTCTAGTAAATAAAATATTAGTAATCTGCTATTATCTGTATCTGTAGGTTTATTCTGCTGACAGCTTGTCGACATGAACTGATTGACATGAGCAGATTGTTGATAGAAACTAAGCAAATTCTATTGACATAACTGACGCTAGATTGTCAGCAGAAATAAAGTAGAATCTGCTTTGACGATGGACTGTCGATATAAAATGAATAAAATCTATTGATATGATCTGCCGACAGATGGAAAGCAAAAATCAAATGAATTTTGCTGCTTCATAAATATTTAGATTAAAACATTACTATTATCAAAAAACTTGAAAAATAAGGTTTTTACTACTTTTTTTATTTTTTTATTTAAAAAAAATAATTTTTAATTTTATTAATAGAAAAATTAATATCAGGAGACACGGTAGTGTCTCGGATGTCAAATCAAGATCAACCGAGAACACTGCCGTGTGACTTTACGCGAGTCGTCGAAGTTCGAGCATCTGAAATTATCGAATCTTAATAATCGGCTAAATCGATCAAGTTCTAAGTAGGCTTGATCGATAGCTTGAGTCCGACTTGCATAATAAAAGTATTTTTATTTTTCTGCTACGTGCCCTACAAGCAGAGATATTGCTATGCAAAGTCCGATTTGGAAATTTTTACTTTAAGAAACGTCATCGTCGCCTTTGTATGCTGCAACGTCTATCACGAGATGTCACTATTAATCTTATCGACCCAGTGGAAGAGAGTTGGGATACGTGTCTCTCGATACCTTCAAAAATCCTAAAAGTTATTAGGATAACATAATAAGATAGGAGATTATAAGAAAAAAAAATTGAAAAAAAATTGCTATCTATTTTATCGATTGCCGCTGGTAATATAATAATATTTTATTATCTGCATGGCGCCAAATTTAAGTTGTCACTTTTTGTGACCTCCTACCTCATCATGTTATCTTCATCATGTGTCTTTCGATACTTTCGAAAATCGTAAAAGTAAAAATTAGGATAACATAATAAGATAGGAGATTATAAGAAAAAAAAAATAAATAATTGAATAAAAAAATTGCTATCTATTTTATCGATTGCCGCCGGTAATATAATATAATACTTCAAAGTCTGATATCACTATAAAATTATCTTTTTTTTTTAAAAAGAGGGTATCAAGTATAGTGGATATTGCCAACTCAAATGATTGTGTAAAATTTATATAAAAGATTTGATATCAATAATTGGCGCCAAGTTATAGTCTTACAAACATGGAGCTACAAGTCCATTTTAGTCAAATTATATATTTCAATCGTATAAAAGATTTGATAAACCACTGTTTTAAAAAAATAAAACTCAAGTAATAGTTTGTTTAATTTAAAAATAATAAAAACCAAATTATATGTATATCTTTCTATCCATTAAAAAAAAAACTTCTTTTTCTAATCCAAGTGGTAGTAATTATTTAGCTTTAAAATATTATTATATCACAAAATTGCTTTACTCAACTTACGTTTTTATCATAAAGAATTATAAAGTAGCAGTATAAAATAAATGATAAAATTTTATTTAAATAAAAAAAATTTTTATGTAAAAACACTTGGCGCTGCTCATACCTCTAAAAAGAATATGAATAAGATGTGTGTGTGTGTGTGTGGTGTGTGTGTATGTGGGGGTGGGTGGTGTGTGTGTGTGTGTGTATGTGGGGGTGGGTGGTGTGTGTGTGTGTGTGGTATGTGTGGTGTGTGTGTGTGGTGTGTGTGTGTGTGTGTGTGTGTGTGTGTGTGTGTGTGTGTGTGTGTGTGTGTGTGTGTGTGTGTGTGTGTGTGTGTGTGTGTGTAATTATAATTTAATCATATTAAATAATAAATTTTGCCTTTATTTTTAATTGCCTTTATTTAACATTCAAATAATCTCATCATTAGTTTTGCATTTTCATTTGATCTAAGCAGCGCCAAGTGTTTTTACATAAAAAATTTTTTTTTATTTAAATAAAATTTTATCATTAACTATTACTTGGCGCCAATTATTGATATCAAATCTTTTATATAAATTTTACACAATCATTTGAGTTGGCAATATCCACTATACTTGACACCCTTTTTTACCTTTTTTTAAAAAAAAGGTAATTTTATAATGATATTCTATACGGCATAAATAAATTATAAAATTTTTTTAAAGATATATACCGTGACTCTTGATTTATATGTGCACCAATAATTATTTTACAGATATTATATTTATCAATTTCCTCTCTACGAAGATATACGTTTTTACATCAAAGTTATATATAAAGGATATATAAACAATAATGGCATTTTGAATTTTATTATAGCAATATATTTGTACACACACACACACACACACACACGCGCGCGCGCGCGCGCATTATATGTACAGGGTCCAAAAATTCCCACATTTGGAGTACACTACATGATTCTTTATGCTAAACGAACCAACTTTTTCCTTTAGCAAAATTGCGTTTGACGAGCAGTTTTTACAGTGGATTAACGAATGAGCGCGCATATGTAGTACGTAGCGGTCAGAGCCGGCACGCGTTCCTCAGGCCGGCGCGGCCTGATGTCTAATCTTTGACGACTTCACTTGACTGTATTATTTAAAATACAGTACATAAAAATTATCAAATTAAATATTATTTTCATCCTTTACGTAACGATTCAATAAAAAAATTGTCTGATTTCGTAGCATTATCTGAAAATAAAAAACATCGCTGGCATTAAAATATATACATACATACTTACTGTTATATTAACTTAAAATTATATTATATTATATTTTAATATAATATAATTTTAATTTAATAAATTGTTATTCTAGTCTATCACATTGTTTATTTATTGTCAGTTTTAATGCAACCCGGGCGCGCCAAGTTTTTATACGTCAGTTTGATCTTAAGAGATTATGCAAATTATTTTTTTATTTAATAATATTAAACGTTGGTTTATTTCACTATAGTAATGTTTTTTACATTATAAGAAATTGGCGTCAGTTTTGATTTTACATCTTTTGTATCATTAAAAGTAAAATAGACTTTTTATATAATTTCAATTCAATATCGTAAAATTTTTTTTATTTAATAAGATTAAAATTTTAATACAATATTTTTACATAAACCAAAAGTAACAAAAGGCGCTTGAACTTGGCGTCATCATTTTTTTAATTTTTTTTTAAAGTACTTTTGTTTTTATTTATATATACGCATAAATATTAAATTAAATATATAATATCAAAATAATATAAACATTAAATGTTTTAGCGATAAATCTCAAGAAAAATAAATTCTACATCTTTTTTTAATACTTTGATAAAAAATAGTTGTTTTACATTAAAAATTTAGTTTTTTAATTGTTTTTTTACTTTGAATTCAAAAGTAAGTAGTAAGTGGAGCACTATGGCGCGTCAAAAACAAACCCCCACCACCTTCCCACTGGCGCCAGGGGCGTGGCCAAAAACTGGCAGCCACATGAAAATGGAGCGTTCTGATTGGTCGGTAGGGATGGGAGATGATAATTAGGTAATTAGTGGGGGCGTTCTGATTGGTTGGCTCCGTAGCTGCCCGACGCGTGATTGGCTCTACCCATAGTGCCCCATGTGTGCGATTGTTGTCAAAATGCTAGACGAGATAGAGGAAGGGTGAGAAAGCGTCTGGGACCGATCGGAGTCCGAAAACAAAATGGCGACTGCGAAAAGAAATATGGCGGGTCTGTAAAAGGAATATATTTGTCGAGAATGGAATGCGATTTTTTTGTTCACGTGGGATGGAGCGAAGAGAAGAAAACCAATTTTTTTGTGGAATTTACTGGTTGTATACGGGATATGAAGAATCCCGTTTTTCTTAGGTTTCTCTTCGTTTCTCTTCATAGTCGGTGAATTTAGATAAATTTCTCGACTCGTTTGACATTTTTTGTATGGAGGAAATATAGGTTACGAGTGGATATAGGTTTTAAAGACATGAGATTTTCGTTGTGTAATAAGCATTATTTACCAGGTCGTACGGTATTTGGCTGGAGGAAAACAGGAACAGACAGGTTCACACTAAAGGTTTCTGATGACGACGACGACGACGAACTTAGAGTTATACGAGGATTTTATCCTATCCACAAACACGCGGGCTGAAAAATTTTCTTTCGACGTGACGATAACTATGCAGGCATACTGAAGAGAGAGAGAGAGAGAGAGAGAGAGAGAGAGAGAGAGAGAGAGAGAGAGAGAGAAACGTGTGGGTCAGGAAAGCATAGAGGTACTAGAAGACAATAGAAAAACACGCTCGCGCAGGCCCGCGTAAATGACTTTGAAAAAGGAAGAGTTGTGAAAAATTTAGGATAAAGGGAGAGATAAAGAAACGACGTAAATTTGAATTTATGTTACTATAAGTATAGTCGAATTTATTTTTCGCATATATGAATATGTTTTGTTACAGAGTTATGCTTCTTGTTACAAAATTAAATATAGGAATATTATATAAAAATTATAACTCACGATTCAATAAAATTATAGTAGTAATTTCTTTAAATTTTAATGTAATTAATTCTAAAAATACAATATCAAAATATGTATCCAAAAATGGTAAATTATTTATTTGCGTTCTCACAGCAAGTTCGATATCCTTTTGGTTGCCTCGGACGGTGAGTTCGACGATATCGGCGTCGATGTAATTGTTAGGTAGACATAGTTCTATCTCCTTGATCAAATAACGTGCGCACTCGTTAACAGTATCGATGACGGATGCTAGATGGTTTATACGAGCATCGACACATTTGACGATATTCTCCATCCCATCCATGAAAAGTAGCTTGTTGCATTACAACTGCAACGGAATAAGTTTTCCTTTTTTTCGACGGAGGTTGTTCCGCCGTTTTCGAGTCTGCTTGCGTATTTCCGGTATTGTTTTCTTTAGGAAAATTTTCATTTTCCTTATACGTCACCAATACAGCTTTCGCACCGTAGGCAGAGGTGAAGTTGATGAATATGTTTGCAAATGTGATGGGATTTACTTTGCTTTTGCGGCTTCCGTTAAAGTATGCGCTCATGTACCGAATACTGTCTTGAAATTGCTGCCACGTGTCCGGATCAAAGCTGATTCCTTCTGCAGAATTACCACTCAATTTAACGACAGGCTTGACGAAGATCTTTTCTTTAGATAATTGTAATCCCACGTGTAATTTCTTCGTATGAGAGGTATTGAGAGGGTACGTCGTAGAAAGCAGCAAATTTTGTTCCACATTTTGCACACAGTTCTTAAATATCTTGCGAATGTTTTTTAATTTAGTGGGATTCGCAGCTTCTTGTTGTCCGGCCATATTACTCGATGAGAGAATTTTGAACAAATCGTTCACTTTTAACAAACGAAAACTCGGAGGGATATTTTCGAAGTAGACGCTTCGAATGTCGTTACTCGAGTGAAGCAGTGTAGCGGTATATTATCTACCTATATCGCATCATCCCCTCCTTTGAAATAAATAAAAAAGTACGATTTATAAATAATATACAGTTAAACCGATTCTAGAAGATTCTAGAAGAAACGCGTATTTTCGCTTTGTCTCTGCTTTTTTCAAGGAAAAACTTTCCTCGAATAACAGAATTATTACAGATTCGATCATGTTTGAACACACGCGAATCTTCGATGTTAGATGAGAAAATTTTAAATAAATAAATTATTGAATAAAGATCCAAATAAAGACCCAAATAAGAAGGAGGGTGTGCGTCACGGCGGGGCCCGACCACGAACCAGTCGTGAAAACTCGTAATTATTTTGCGAAAAAATACCACCTCAGCCAGGAATCGAACCTGGATCTCCTGCTTACCGGGCAGGCATCTTATCCTTTCGACTACCGAGGCATGTGATGATATTTATCGCAATAACGTGTTTAGAACGACAAGTCAACAATACAATGACATACACACATATACATTCGAATAAACTATAATTTTACGTTGCTCTTTTTCAAGGAAAGAATTTTCTCGAATAAAGCGAATATTACAGGTTCGATCACGTTCGAACGTGTCAAGGTATTAGATGAGAAAATTTAAAAATCATCGTAAAATCATTGTAAAATCATCGCATAAAATGCAGAAACTATTTCAAGAAGAAGAAGAAAGTATCGAAATATACTGTGGCGGTCATCGCCATTCTGGCACGCGCCGCCGTGCTGCCACGCGACACCGTGGGCCCGCGCACGGGAGTGACACACACTCGCCACGAGATGGCCAACCGGTCAATCATCTACTCATGCGCGGAAAACCACACCACCGCTATATAAGAGCGGCTAGCACCATCGATCGACACTACCCCTCAGTGCGCTCTGGGGCCCGTACACGGCTTAAGAAGCGCTGAGGTTCAACCGCTTGCGGTCAATTACACGGCCTTTGTTGCGGCTGGCGTTACCGACCACTCATAGGTCGTACTCTCCCCTCGGTGGCCGTTCACGCCATAGAGGGACTCCTTACCCTCCGACGCGGCCGTTCACGCCGTGCCTCCTCTCGCCGAGCTTTCCTCAGCGGCCGTACACGCCGTTGAGCGGGACACCCGGCATCCCTGCCGAGAGGCAACCGGACGAGCCACTGCCGCCGACTCCGGAGGAAGGCCACGCCGCGGAGACGACGCAGGAGTCCGCCAGCCAAGGACCAGACTCCACCACCACGTCGCAACCACCTCTGCACCGTCACCGACCTCGCAACCGCATCCGCCCGTGCCCAAGCAGCCTGCTGGCCGCCATCACCGCGGGGAGGCCTACCCCCGCCGCCAGGACCAACACAGAGCGGACTTCTCGGCTGGGAGGACGACGAGACAGCCAGGCACCGACGCATCCCGGAACACCGGCAACACCGCGCCGACCAGAGCCCGCGCCACCAGCGCGGAGGAGCGATCATCGCCCCACGGCTTCTGGGCGAGAACGACTAGTCGAGTTGTTCGGCGCCCTTTCGACTTCCTCCTCATCCGCAGATAGCCACACGTCCGGGCCAGCATCACGGACGCCACCGCGTCCGAGCGCAGCTCCGCGGACTTGCCCGCCTACGCCGGGCCGCAACATCCACTTTCCGGCCTTCAGGGACGCACGCAGCGAACCAACTACCCCGCAACGGGCGAGGTTCTCGCCACAGATCGCGGCGCATCGCTGCCCGCCTGCTCCCGGCTTCACCGGACTACGCCCAGAGTCCACTAGCAGTCCGTGGCGCCTTATACCACTGGACCTGGGGGGTATCACACGGGGAACGCCCCGCCGAGACCATCGGCAGCCTTCGTTCCCCGCCTCTCAGACCGAGGCCTCGCCATCCGTCGGAAACGCACTGACGACCCGTGCCAGGACTACTCACCACGGCGGGGCTGTGCCCGCGAGAGACGAGCACAGCGATACCGAGAGGAATCTCGCGACCCGGTCACCTCCGGAGGCACATCATACACACGAGGGACACAGACCCCCACGCCACGCTCTTAACACTCTCGTCGTCGTTCTTTGTATTTTTAAGAATATAAAAATGTACTTGTGAGATTTGCCTTATTCTGGGAACCAGCACGAAAACCTTTCTTTTTCTGTCGCCCATTCCGCTTTGCACACACGAAAGCAGACAGCGGACTGGTTGCGCCGGAACCACATCAGATGCTCAACGACTACATTGGTGGACACACGAACCACCACATTGGTGTACAACCACATCCAACGCTATAATACAATAGAAGCACGAGTAAGAAATATTTTATAAATGTTTAAAATTTGTTAATGTTTAATTTGTTAAATGTTTGAAGAAGCGAGAACTTTCCTTCCGAAAAATTTAAATAACTATTTATTTGGACGTTCTATATATCTGGCGCCATTTATACGCCGTTAGTAAACAAAAAAAAAAGTGAAATCGAAAAAGGGTAAAGCTACAAGTAATATAAATTTTTCAAGAAAAAATGATTTATTACCTGGGCTGAGATAGCATTCCTACTCCTCACCCTCTCGAAACTACAAGATAATTCTATAATTTTTTATAAATCTTTTTTGGAAAAGATTTTCCCTATATATAGTGCGTTTTGTGCTATCTAAAACTATTTCTGAGTTGAATTCTTTCGTGCTTCATCTCGGTTTCGTCACGCGAGTTTTAAAAGTTTCGGCTTATTTTACGCGAATAAAGGTGCGAAAAATGGGCAGTGAAGTGATTAAAAGAAGCATAAAGTTAGCATCAATGTTAGATATTCGCATAAACGCGGAGAAATTTTTATCTCAAATATCTAACATTTCGCTTGATGTCAACTATCTGCTTTTCACACGTTTTTCCTGCGAATGTTCTGATACAATATTGGGAGTATTGTATCAGCTAGGATATTTTGGTACCGACGCGCGTTTACTCCGGATTGCCGGAGAAGTAATTGAAACGCGACGTGCGGTTGGACACGAGGAGGAAGATGTGGGTGGTCACATCCAAAATCTCCTCTCTCACCTCCACAATGGTAAGTGACTCTATTATTTTTATAAAAGTAACTCATATATCGAACTAGCGATTTAGCTAATTTTTATTAATAAATTATAGTAAGAAATGCACGGCAAAGAATCACTGCGATGGTGAATCCGCTCACGCAAATTCGAAGGCGACGAGCGGAGGATGAGATAGAAGCAGGTCCAGCACGTAAGCAATATTATTAAAAACTAGACAGGAGTAATGTTAGAAAATAAAAATTTTCCAAGATTAAAATATTAAATGTTTTTAGGAAGGGCACATATTGAACCTACGCAGGAATTAGAGGAGGAGGTGCCAGAAATTATTCAGCTCTCATCTGGTAGGTTTGCATTTTTAAATAAATAATTTTTAAAACAAATAATAAGAAATTAGAAAATCTTAATACAACTTTGTTTTTAGATACGGAAGTAAGTACTCCCGATCAGCGAGTATTTTCACCCGGTAAGTCGATAGAGAGAAAATATTAATTAAAATACATAATATCTTTATTGATTAAGGACATAATATTATCGAAAATAAAAATTTACGATATATTTTTTCTTAGAATACGACCACATGTACTCCCCCGTAGTCCCGGGAGAGAGAATTTGGAACGATGAAGAAGGGGAAAAGAAGAAGAAGAAGAAGAAGAAGAAGAAGAAGAAGAAGAGCAGCAAGAAGAAGAAGAGGAGGAGGAGGAGGAAGAGGAGAAGGAGGAGGAGGAGAAGGAGATGGAGGAACGCGAGGGAGAACCCGAAGGGGAAGAGGAAATTGGAGAAACACCGCCTGGTATATAATCTTTTTTCTTCCTTTTTACGATTTATGTTCGTATTCAATTTTAAATTATCGAATTTTTTAATAGGAATTCCTCCCAGCCCTATTCTCCATGTGAGAAGAAGACGCTATCGATAAAAGACGAGTTACCTCAAAAAAATACGCTTGTTTACTAAATTAAATACGAACATAATATTTTAAGCAAACTCGAAGTATTTTCTATAAAATATGTTTCTAATTTTTTTGTAACTTTTGCACAGAAGCGAGCAATGAAGAGCCGCAGCGTGGAGGAGAGCTTCCACCTCAGGAAAATTTGGAGGAGAGGGAGGTGGAGGAGGAGCAGGAAACAGCAGGCGAAGAAAGAGAAGAGGAAGAGGAAGAGGAGGAGGAGGAGGCGGCGGCTGAGGAAGGAGGACAAGTGGAAGAGGAGAAGGAGGAGGAGGAGGAGATGACGGGAGAAGAACAAGTGGAAGAGGAGAAGGAGGACGAAGAGGAAAGGGAACAAGCGCGTGTTGGTCATGAGGTCAGAAATTTTAATCGTTTGTTATTAATCGGGAAAAATTCGCGCCGCTTTAGAAATTTCGCGATATTAGGGAGAGAGGCGATATTACGTTTGCGTCCGCTACCCGAAGGAGTCAATGTCTATAATTGGCTTGAAAACGCGTTCGCCGAAATTCATGCCTACGCGTTACATACCTCCGAACCGCACGATTATGTGGGATTTTCATTCGATTCGGAGGATTTAACGCACTGCCCGGCGGGATTATCGTTTCGACCGGCACACGACTTAACTCGCGAGGACATTTGGCGCCTCGTGAGTTCAGTAACGCAAAGTGCCGGAGGTCTCGATATCGCGCGGGATTTTAACGTACGCGTTTTCAATGTCGCGGTACCCAGAGGTCGCGGACGCGTTTCAAATAAGCTCACACGGGAAGACGTTGCGAAACGTTCGATTTTATCAATCCCCAATTCCGATAATCTATGTTTTCCCCGCTCTCTCGTGACCGCGCAAATTTATCACGAACGCGGTACGTTGCGTGCGGGGGAACTTCACGAGCGGTGGAATGTGGTAAGACATCAGAATTCCTCGTTACAACGCGAACTCGCGTTGGATTTGACGAGGAGAGCTGGTGTCACCATTCCACCGGAGGGTTGCGGGATTCGGGAAATAGAATGTTTCCAACGCTTTCTCGCCGCATCTAATATAGCTATTATTGTTTATAATTCTATTACTTTTGGACGCGGCGAGAGACCCTTATTTGACGGAAGCACGGTACTCGCCTCTCTAGAACGCGAACCTTTATATCGGCTAAATATTCTATATAACGAGCAACATCGCCATTATAGTCCAATTTTAAATTTAAAAGCAGCCGCGGGGAGTAGAGGGGGGTATTGTATTCCATGTAATATCGGGTATCGCGAGGAAAGGGGTCACCGCTGTTCAAATAAATGTTCGCGTTGTAACAACGTGCCGCCGTGCGATCAACGCGAAATCGTGGAACTCGTTAGGTGTGAGAGTTGCAAACGTTCGTTCTTCGGAAACGCATGCTTCGAACATCATCGCGCGACAAAGTCGTATGACGGTAAAACTCCGACGAGCGTTTGTAACACCATTCGTCTCTGCGAAGGATGCGGGCGGGTTGTAAAAACGACAAAAAAACACGAATGCGGCGTTTCTTTTTGTAAAATCTGCAGTTTGCAAAAACCCGTAAACCATCTTTGTTACATGCAGCCTCTCTCTCGCGAAGACAGATCCTCCGTTGTTGAGTGCGGCGGGGATTCTTCTGTATTTGCGAGAGAGAGCGAGCAGAATAACTCAGGTGAGCGGAAATGCAAAAAGGGACGAGTGGCATTCGTGTTTTATGATTTTGAGACACGCCAAGACCAATCACTCGAGGGAACCGAAATAAAAATTCACGTCCCGACTCTGTGTGTCGCGCAACAGATTTGCGATTCGTGCGCGGAGATAGATGATTTGTCGGTGCGATGCGAGTGGTGCGGAGTACGCGAATTTGTTTTTCGCCAAGATCCGGTAAAACAATTTATCGAATTCGCAACACGCCCTACAAAACATTTTTCACGTATTATTTGCATAGCGCATAACGCGAAATCGTTCGACGCGCAGTTTATCCTTCGGCACATTGTAGAAAATTATTCCGGATTAGAACCTCGCGTAATTTTAAACAGTACAAAAATTATGGTCCTAACAGCGAATCGCACGAAATTTATCGACAGTGTTAATTATATGCCAATGCGTTTGTCAGAATTACCGAAGGCCTTCGGGTTACCGGATACTTGTGACAAAGGTGTCTTTCCGCACTTATTTAATACTGTCGATAATCAAACTTATGTCGGTCCACTACCCGATGTTCGCTATTACGCGCCCGAAACCATGCGAACAGAGGAACGCGAACGTTTTCTCGCGTGGCACGCAGAAATGTCGGGAAAAAATGTAATATTCGATTTCCAGCGTGAAATATTGTCGCACCGATGTTGATATCCTTCGCCGAGCATGCATGGCCTTCCGAAAAATATTCTTGCAGCGAGGAAACGTGTGTCCATTCGAGGAATGTACAACTATCGCTTCGACGTGCATGAGAGTTTTTCGGAAAAACTTTTTGCGCGAAGGAGAAATAGGAATCATTCCTTCGGGTGGATACAGGTTTAAAGATAACCAGTCGCGCAAAGGCACGCAATGGTTAATTTTGAAGGAACGTGAGTTAGGTCATCGGATAATTCACGCGGGGCGAGGACGCGAGTATCGTTTAGCGGAAGGCATGCTCGTCGACGGATATTACGAATGCGAGAATGGTGGTGAGACGCGGCGTCACGTCTTGCAATTTCACGGTTGCTTTTTTCACGGATGCCCGTCTTGCTATCCATTAAATCGCGATAAAACGCTCGAAAATTTTAACGACACGTTTGACGCGCGTTACGAACGAACGGTTGCAACGTCTTGGCGATTACGTCGTCAAGGATATATCCTAACGGAAAAATGGGAGTACGTTTTCGACGAAGAAATGCGCGAGAATCGAGAGATGCGAGAATTTCTCGAAAATCACCCCATGGTGCAAATCCCACCTCTCGATCCTCGCGATGCATTTTTCGGCGGACGCACCGGCAATATCGCGACTCGATACGAGATTACGGGCACCGAGAAGATACGGTACGTAGACGTATGTTCTCTGTACCCGTATGTACTCAAGACCGGAGTTTTCCCAATTGGTCACCCGGATATTTATGTGGGCGAGGAATGCGCCGATTTAATTGGAATCGCGCCAAATTTTAATTTTACTCCGGTCGAGGGTCTCGTACGTTGCCGAGTACTCCCCCCACGTGATCTCTTCCATCCTGTACTACCGTACCGCGTGCGCGGTAAATTATTATTTGCTCTTTGCCGTACATGTTGCGAATCATTTTCTCGCGACGCGTGCACTCACGACGATCCTGCGGAGCGTGAGTTCGAGGGCACATGGGTGTCCTGCGAATTACGCAAAGCAGTCGAAAAAGGTTATTTCGTGACGTGGGTAGACGAAATTTGGCAGTACAAATCTATGCGTTATAACCCCGAAACGCAACAGGGAGGGTTGTTTACGGAATACATCAACACTTTTTTACAACTGAAACAAGAGGCGAGTGGGTGGCCGAGCGAATGCAACGACGATGTTGCTAAAGAACGCTACCTGAGGGAGTATGAAGCAACCGAAGGTATCGTTCTCGATAAAAGCAACATCGTACGTAATTCCGGCTTACGCTCCGTCGCCAAACTCTGCCTTAATTCGTTTTGGGGGAAATTCTGCCAGCGGAGTAACCTGCCGAATACAGAAATAATAAGATCCCCTCAGCGTTTCGCCGAATTGCTGTCGAGTCCTGAACACGAGATAGTCGGTGTATTGCCCGTTAACGAGGATGCGATATACGTTTCATGGCGGTTAAAGAGCGAAGCGGTGGTACCTTCACCGATAACTAACGTGGTGATAGCGGCATACACGACGGCACAGGCGCGATTAAAATTATACGAATATTTGGAAAAATTAGATCGTCGCGTATTATATTATGATACGGATTCCTGTATATATACGAGCAGCGGTGATCCCGAGGAGTACGAACCGCGTACAGGTAATTTTTTGGGTGACATGACCGACGAACTCGAGAGTTACGGGCGTGGTAGCTTCATCGAGGCGTTTGTCTCTGGCGGACCGAAATTTTACGCGTACGTGGTACGTACACCGGACGCACGAAAATACGAAATATGTAAAATAAAGGGGATTAAATTGAATTTTGAAAACTCGAGGCTGCTTAATTTTAAGAGTATTTATAATTTATTATTAAATAGGGAAAAAGAGGAGGAGGAAGAGATAAATCTGCGATTTAAAACAATTCGCCGCACCGCGTTTCACGAAGTAATAACGCGAAACGAGGTGAAAACGTGTGCTCCTGTTTTATTAAAACGCAGATTTATCGACAATCTTCTTTCTTATCCCTATGGTTTTACGATATAATATTTTACTTAAAATTAAGTTAGGTTAAGGCTCGGATTTTCCCCGTCCTCCCACAAATGTAAATATGTACAGAATATGTATACGGAATAAATATGATTGTAAAAATTAAGATTATTTTTATTTTAGTTATAGTTTATTTTAGTATTAAATTTAAGAAAAAAATGCGAAATTTGAAAAATGTATATTATACGGTTTCGATTAGAAAATGTAAAATTACAAATGTAAATTTGCGTTTAGTTATTAAGAAAAATATAATAAAAATATTTATTTTCTAATCGTAGAAAAAGTATAATAAAAATTTTGTAAAATTAAATTTTTAAATCCAATTTTTTCCCACTTTCCTATAATTTTCCTATAACTTTCTTTTATCGCTAATTTTTTATATAGAAAATATTTTGAATTTATAATAGAGAATCATTAAAATACTTTGTAAAATATCTTTTAAATTATAATCTTAAATTATAATCGCATAAGTTACGATTTTTAAATTTGTAAAAGAAAAAGTTATAAATTTTTACGTCCGTAATAATAAGTATTTAATTATTTTTTCCGCAAGTAAGTTTCTCCGACTTGAATTAGCTTTCGAGGAGCACCGCGTACAAGCTCGTAAGCGACGGTGCTCTCGCGGTGAACGCTCGCACGAGCGTATGAGTGCGGCTTGTCGCGGACGGGTACGAGCTCGTTACGCAAAGATGCTGACGCGAGCACATCTCCGCCGCTGTGGGGCCCTTCCGCAAGTAAGCTAATCTCAAAAATTTCTCTGAGAAAAAATCAAGTGTTCCATTCCTTTGTTTATTAATCCAAGTACGACGCGCAAGGCGTTCATTTCGCGAAATGGATGTACGCTGGAAACATTCGTGGACGTCGATCGTGTGCGGACTGACGGGATGTGGAAAAACAATCTTTGTAAAGAGATTTCTTCGTCATTTATCCGCTATGGCAGATGTCTACTTTGAGAGAATTTTGTTTTATTACGCCGAATGGCAGGATGCTTATCAGCAACTTCAATACGAAACTCGAGATTCCGCAATCGAATTTCACGAGGGATTACCGCGTTCGGAAGATTATTCTAACGATCTAACGCGCGCGAAATTAATAATAATTGACGATCTTATGAGGGAATCATCCTCGAGCAAAGCGATCGTGGATCTGTTTACCAAGGGAAGTCATCATAAGAATCTCAGCGTAATTCTCATCACGCAAAATCTCTTTCATCAGGGCCGTGGACAACGTGATATATCTCTCAACGCGAATTACTTTGTGGTTTTCAAAAATCCACGAGATCGCGCGCAAATCCGGCATCTCGCTCGACAAGTCTATTCCAACGATCCAAAGTTCCTCGAGAAAGCGTATCATGACGCCACGTCTCAACCTCACAGATATTTATTGCTCGATCTGAAACAATCGACTCCCGACGAGTATCGTTTTCGCACGTGCATATTTCCCGATGATACGCTGAACTACGTTTACGTATCGCACAGATCCTTTTCCGGAAGTTTCGTATAAAAGTATCGTACTCGCATTCTCTTGCGACAGTCGCGCAACTTCCTCGTGATGAAGAAGAGAAGAGAATCCTCGGTTAATGCGAGAAAAATCGCAGAACATTCGATCGGTAAGAAAAATATCTGTCTTCTCAAAGCGTTGTTATTTGAACAAAAATCAACGCGCCTCTTTCTTACGCCAGGCGGATGAAAAATTCATTCGTTGTATCCACGAGTGCGTTTTCAATACTCTCAAGGGTAACGTCCCGCTCGAACGTTCTGAAAAAATCGTCTCAGCAAATATAAAGCATCTTTGCGTCGCATAGCGAAAAAAGACGGCAATTGGAAAAGTAAGAAAAAGCTATTACTACAGCGAGGCGGATTTTTACCCTATCTCAGGGCCTATACTTTCGTTCCTATTTTCGAAAATTATCAGAGAGAGAGAGAGAGAGAGAGAGAGAGAGAGAGAGAGAGAGAGAGAGAGAGAGAGAGAGTAAACCTAATTATGGAAAGGGCAAAAAAGATGGTCTTGATTTCCACGGAAAATCTTGAAAGAATGCAGCATCGTCTCCGACAACAGCAGCAAACGGAAATAGGCATCGGGGAAAATTCCACGAGGCAGAATTCGGAGACGATACATGGAGAAAATTTAAATTCCGTACAAACACCCGGAACGCCTTTGTCGCGGCTCGATTCCGATATGAGCAAAATTCTTAATTCTCCCACTCCACGCGATGTAAGTGAGAAATGGAAATTGTATAAAGAAGTACTTTGGAGATATCTCCATTTTGATAAAGCGCAAAAGGAAGATTCGACGCGTAATGAGAACAATTCAGATGCGCAGGAGGGGAACATGGCGGAACCAGCGCGCGAATCACAACCATTGAGCAAACTTTTGCATCTTGACGGACAAGTAAATAATATACTACGAGGCGAGTCTCTGCGTAAGCGTGAACGGCAAAGCGTCGAAAAAATATTAGAAAAGGTGCCGAAAAGTTTTCGCGCCAAGGCGCGTTTACTTTTGAAACATTTGATCGATAAAGCAGTACCCGCGAGAATTACTTGGGACGAGGAAGGAATCGTGACTATCGATGGTGACGTTATAAAAGATTCGAATATCACGGAACTGATAAACGACGCGCTGCGAGAGAGAAAAACCGTGAAAGCAATAGGAAGAGGTCAGTTTGCGCGATTACTACATACGACAAACACCCCGGCTGTACTCGTAGGAAATAAGGAATTGTTAGCAACCACATTTGTCAAGATATTATCAGCACCACAAGCGAGTTCCACTCCGAAAATACAGAGAAAACTTTTTACGTCAACGCCGGCGACGTCGACGGCGACGACGCGGAAAAGAGTACGACGCACGAGAAAGGGACAAAAACGCCGAAAGACCAAAGAAGAAGAGCGAGCGAGGTGCGCATTGTTTCTTTCGCCGCGTTTTCGTAAAGACGATATCCCTATAACCTTCGCAAAAGATTCTCGACAGGCAAGAAAGAGACGCTTACTCGATTGGAGTGAATTGAAATGACCAGGCTTGAAAATTTGTATTACGATCCAACGCACTATGCGGGGTATTCGGCAACGGATAACTTGACGCGTGCCGCTAAACCGAATTTCTCTCGTAAAGAAGTAGCTCGCTGGCTCGAATCGCAAGACGCGTACACACTGCACCGCCCCTCGAGGCGAAAATTTCCGCGATTACGTTACAACGTGACGAATATCGACGATCTGTGGGAGGCCGATTTGATCGAACTCCGTAATCTCAAAAGTTACAACGACGGATTTTCTTATCTGCTCGTGATTATCGACGTACTTAGCAAATTTGTCTGGGTAGAACCGTTGCGGGATAAAACGAGCAAATACGTGACAAGCGCCTTCCAAATATTCTCTCGAGAAGCGATGGTCGAGTACCCGTGTACTTGCAAACCGACAAGGGTAAAGAATTTATCGCACGCCCGCTTCAAGATTTTCTGAAAGAAAGAGGCATACGTTATCGCATAGCTCGCAATCCGGACGTCAAAGCCGCCGTCGTTGAACGCTTCAATAGAACATTGAAGGAGCGATTGTGGCGCTATTTTACGCATAAAAACACGCGGCGTTACATCGATGTGTTGCAAGATATCGTGCGCGCTTACACACAGGATGCAACCGGCGACCGTTACGAGAGAAAATGCCCGCATCGCACATGAAAATATGGAGCGACGTAGAGGGGAGAGAGTGAAAGGGGCGTCGAAAGTAGTAGAACAAAAGGCTAAATTCGATGTTAACGATCTCGTTCGTGTCAGTAGAGCAAAAGCCACTTTCGAGAAAGGATACGAAGCGCGGTGGAGCGAGGAAATATCTCGAGTTTGTCGCGTTCTTCATTGGCGAAGACCCCGCGTGTACGAATTGTGCGACTTATCGGGTGAACACATCGATGGGATTTTTTATGAACAAGAATTAGCACGGGTCAGAAAAAATTTGAGGGAGGAAGAGTTTATCGTCGAGCGCGTGATAAAAAGTAGAGGACGCGGTGCTAATAAACAGCTGCTAGTTAGCTGGCAAGGATATCCCAGTAAATTCGACAGTTGGATTCCCGCTTCGAGTTTAACTTTTCTCCAAGATGAAGGAGGAACAATTTTTTATGGTTTTTCCGAGCGATAGCAGTAAGAAGTATTTCCCGGGAAATACATGCTCTTCTTTCACCACTCAATTACCTCACGGCATACATTTATTCGGGGAATGGGAAGTCGCGCTTAGCGAGATTCAATTTCCCGCCAGTCTTTTTCACGTACGTCGAGGAGATAATAAGGTTAGATTTGTCGATTTGAAGAACGAAAAAGATGAGAAAAATGATGATAAGTTTACGGTGAAAGAATTGCTCTTACAGTCAGGGGTTTATGAAAATACAGAGGATCAGGAGACACGGTAGTGTCTCGGGTGTCAAGTCAACCGAGAATACTGCCGTGTGACTTTACGCGAGTCGTCGAGGTTCAAGCATCTGAAATTATCGAATCTCAATAACGGCTATACTGATTAAGTTCTAAGTAGGCTTGATCGATAGCTTGAGTCCGACTTGCATAATAAAAGTATTTTTATTTTTCTGCTACGTGCCTACAAGCAGAGATATTGCTATACAAAGTCCGATTTGGAAATTTTTACTTTAAGAAACGTCATTATCGTCGCCTTTGTACGGCTGCAACGTCTATCACGAGATGTCATTATTAATCTTATCGACCCAGCGGATTATCAGACTGAAGTCAGGGTTATTGTAGAATCTAGCGAATCAATGTTCGCTGGATCCTGCAGTGACCCTGATTTATCGGCCTGATTTATCCGCTGGGTCGATAAAATTGATTGATGTAAACACGGTAGTGTTTTTGGTTAGACCTCTCGGGTATCAATATAATAATGAATACGCGTATATTAAAATTAAAAAGGAAACATTAGCAGTATTAATAAATTGCATATTACTATTATTCTTTTTCTGCACGTCCGAGTGGTGGCCAACGATGTTGACGTTCGCGGCGAGTTTGACAATTTGTAATAATTTCGGAGTGTAACTCATGTTTGTGTCTATACTTTGCAGGTAAGTTCTATTTTTCATTTTATCAGAGAACAAAGATATTATTCTTTTATTCAATCTTATCTACATACTCTTATTATGTCACTCTAGAAAAATCAGTTCCAAATCGAATAAAAATGAAAATTTGTCAATTAAAAAAATAACATATCTAGAGAACTATACATATATTATAATTTTGAATTATATTTCTAATCAACTATTTATTATTAGACAATTACATACACACATATATATATATATATATATATATATATATATATATATATAATTGCAAAATTTACAAAGAATTTAAAGATTGATATTTGATAATTTTCAACTTATATTGATCTTAAACTATTTAAGAACAATATATATGTGTGTATATATATACATTGTTTGATCGGATTGCATGGATGATTATTTAAGTTTATTATTTCTTCCAAATATATATATATATATATATATATATATATATATATATATATATATATATATATGGAATATATGAAATAATAAGATTACATGTTTATTTATTATATATATATATATATATATATACACTATAAAATTACCTTTTATAATTATTTGTGTGTGTGTAATTATAATTTAATCATATTAAATAATAAATTTTGCCTTTATTTGTAACATTCAAATAATCTCATTAGTTTTGCATTTTCGTTTGATCTAAGCAGCGCCAAGTGTTTTTACATAAAATTTTTTTTATTTAATAAAATTTTATCATTTATTTTATACTGTTACTTTATAATTTTTGTAATAAAAACGTAAATTGAGTAAAGCAATTTTGTGATATAAAAATATTTTAAAGCTAAATAATTACTACCACTTGGGTTAGAAAAAGAAGTTTTTAATGGATAGAAAGATATACATATAATTTGGTTTTTATTATTTTTAAATTAAAGAAACTACTACTTAAGTTTTATTTTTTTAAAACAGTGGTTTATCAAATCTTTTATACGATTGAAATATATAATTTCACTAAAATGGACTTGTAGCTTCATGTTTGTAAGACTATAACTTGGCGCCAATTATTGATATCAAATCTTTTATATAAATTTTACACAATCATTTGAGTTGGCAATATCCACTATACTTGACACTTTTTTTACCTTTTTTTAAAAAAAGGTAATTTTATAGTGTATATATATATATATATTTTATCTACGCGATTAATAAAGAGTGCAGATGCAGCGATTCGCATTTTACTTTCGAACTACGAAAAGATTCAGGTGGTAATGTCCGTATAAGCATCGATTGTGACGACAACTGTACTCTCGTTCATTATATAAATCTGCCAGCTAATATTTTTCAAATATTGAAGATCAACATCGATGATGCCGACACAATTTACCGTCACAAGTTACCTAATTCCGACGAATTAACGCCATTTTTGAAACTCGGTTATGCCATCGGTGATGGACGCGCTGTATCTTTCTGGACTGCAGAACCCTGTAGTCTATGGCACGGTATCCTTGAAAAAATGTACGTTTATTGTGACATTTGCGAGCCTTACATAACCGGCGATACGCGGAGTCTGCTTCTTCGGATCGTTCCAACCGAAATACCCGGATGTAATTACACGTACGGAACGAATTTAATAAAATATTTCTCCACTTTGCAATATACTCCTTTGCGTCAAACAAAATTCCATAAAATTGAAATAGATATAAAAGATCACCGTGGAGAAAAAATACCATTCGTATCCGGAACGCTGATAGCAACATTACACTTTAGACGCGTCCGTTAAATACCATTCGCGGTGGAAAGTCTACGAAGCTTTGAAAAAAAACTAAGTCTCCATGGAATACGACGAGTATTACGTAATGCAAAACGGTGGGGGCAGGGGAGGCGGAATTCCACGAATTTTCGTCGGTTCAGCCTATCAGCGCGGTCATGGGATTGGTAGTTTCCTCGGAGGATTATTTAGAAGAGTGCTTCCTTATCTAAGCAGGGGAATGCGCGCAGTCGAGAAAGAAGCTTTACGCGCCGGAATTGGCGTGATGGAGGATGTTGAAAACAACACTCTGTTCAGGGAAGCAGTCAAAACGCGGCTCAAGAAATCGGGCGGAAATCTTAAGAGAAAAGCCAAAGAAAATATAAATAACTTGAAGGGCTCGGGATATAAAACATCCACGAAAATACGACCGGGTCAGTTTCCCTTCGGAGGGCACGACGCACGCATCGCTAAATCCGGGAGAAGCGCGGTTCGTAAACGCAGACAAGCCGGTAAAAAAAAAGAAATCATCGAAAATTGGCGTGAAAAAAACGATTAAAAAAAAATCGAAGAGGAAAGCGGGCAAAATTAAAAAGGCAACGAAACATCGACGAAATAGCGGGAAAAAGTGCACCGTATCCGATATATTCGCTTAACCGAGGCACTTTGTAAATTTGTGCGATATGTCGTTTCTTCATACCCACTCGAGCGAGTGTTTAAAGAGCGAGCTCGATCTTTTCAGTTTACCTCCTACTCAAACCAGTATCGAGAATTCGCAATGGGTTTATTACAAACCGGTGACCTCGCTCGCGGACGACGCGCCTATAGAATTCGTCGTACCCGGGCACGGAGAAGATTATCTAGATCTCACGCATACCATGCTAAGTCTTCGCATACGAGTGGAAAGTTTACCCGGTCCTGGAACATCGACAGCAGGAGGAGAAGGAGGAGGAGGAGCAGAAGGAAACAAAGTAGGCTCTGTGAATCATCTACTACATTCGATGTTCAATCAGATCGACGTGTACTTCAATCAAAAACTCGTATCACCCCCAAACAACGCCTACGCGTACCGCGCGTACATCGAAGCATTGTTAAATTATTCTTCACCGGCAAAAACTTCCCATCTGATTTCCTGTCTATGGGACACGGACGAGCCCGGTTATATGGACGCGTTATTAGAATCGGACAACCCCAATCAAGCTCTCGTGAGACGCGCCCGATACATCCAAGAAGAACGTTCGGTAGATCTAATAGGTTATCTTCATTGCGACGTCTTTAATCAGGATAAATTTTTAATTAACGGAGTGGAGGTTAGAATGAGACTCGTTCGCTCGAGAGATGCGTTTTGCCTCATGGAAAGCAACTCAATGTCGAAAATACGCATTCTAGATGCTAGTTTACTCATAAGAAGAGCAAAAATAAGCCCCGCAGTGTTACTCGAACATGCGAGAATGCTGAGTAAAACAACCGTCAAGTATCCTCTGACGCGAGTCGAAGTTAAAACATTCACGATTCACGCCGGAGTGGTAGGAGAATCGATTGATAACGCGATACTCGGGCAACTTCCGAAACGAGTAATAGTCGGATTCGTCGATAACAAAGCGTTTAACGGCGACAGAAAGTTAAATCCATTTAATTTCAAAAATTACGGCATAAATTTCTTCTCGCTATATGCCGATGGCGTGCAAATTCCGAGTAGACCGCTGCAACCGAATTTCTCAAAAGACCATCCGCTCTACGTCGAGGCTTATAACACCCTCTTCTCAGGAACAGGCATCCATTTTCTAAACGAGGGGAATTCTATAAGCAGAGAAGATTATGCCAAAGGTTTCACGCTTTTCGCTTTCGATCTCACTCCCGATCTATCGGCAAATTGCGCTGGACATTGGAATCTTGTCAGACATGGAAGTTTACGATTAGAGGTTCGATTTGAAAAAGCTATTACCTCAACGATTAATTGTATCGTTTACGCAGAATTCGATAACGTGTTAGAGATCAATTCCTCGCGTCAAATTATTGTTGATTTTAGCGGCTGAGACATACTCGAATTTCCCCCTCCCACCGTTATCTATTTTTCATTTCTATTTCTTCGAAAGCTTAACAAAAAGTAGCCGCAGTTTTGCTTTAGACGCGAACGTCGTCACTTCGTGCAAAATAAATTGAAAGTCTATTCTACGCATCATGGATATAGTTATCGATATACAAGGTTTCCGCGACGCTGAGGGAAAGTTTATGCCGAAGGAAGTAGCGGTTGTCGCCGAAGCATTCATAAGTCACTGCATTATGATGCCTCCATATCCATTTGTCGAATTACCCGAAAAATACAGACGAGAAAACAACTGGTTCTCTCGAAACTTCCATGGGATCGAGCGGTTTGACGGAACAGTCAATTCCAAACATTTCATGGCGGAACTATGTGAAATTGCACGGCAAGCGCGTTACATATACACCCGTGGTCGAGAGAAGATACATTATTTGGAAAATACACTCGCAAGAAACGTATATAATCTAGAAGGAATCTCTCCTGCTTTCAAAAACCTGTCGGAAGGCGAAGAGCATGAATTGCGCTGCGGTCATCACGGATTTCAGCGAAATTCCGACAAATTTCATTGCGCGTTACGCAATGCATGCAAATTGAGATACTGGATGCAATCTCAAGAAGGGAACTGCTACATAAGCAGCGCTAATTCTTTTACCATTGAAAGTTCCGATGACAGTGGTACAGAAAGCGATGTTTTTACAATAAAACGAAATTTTCCGAATCTCGTTACGTGGAGAAATAAGAGATTAGAAAAAGAACAGGCGAGGTGCGAACAAATAAAAGCCGAGAAAGAAGATCTATCGAAACTCAAGTGTGAAAAAAAGGAAGCTTTTATCCTACAATCCTCGCAAGAGGATAAAAATATAACGACACCGACGAGTCAAAAAACAAGTCAAATATCATTCCACACCGCGGAAGATGAATTCGCTCGAAATCTTACGAGCGTTGCATCATCTCAGTATCGAACATGCGGGTGTGTATCCTGCCGACAGAATCCCGAGGGTGTGGACGAAGTCGACGGTCATCGTCGCGAACGCTGATAATCACGATCGTCCTGGACAACACTGGGTTGCTTTCTACCTAGACAAGCACGGAGAAGGCACGTATTTCGATAGCTACGGACTACCACCCATGGATTCCAGATTCAATCTGCGACTTCGACGAAACTCTACTACTCATAAATGGAACATCACGCGATTACAGAGCACATTTTCTCAGACCTGTGGACAATATTGCTGCGTATTTCTTTATTATTTGTCTCGCGGTTATAAGCTTAAACAATTTCTCAAAATATTCAGCAAAGATTACGAAGATAATGATAAGCTAATCGTACAATTATTTCGTAAAATCTTTCTTCATGGAAAAAAGAAATGTGAAAAATCTCATGTAACGTGCTGTCATATACAAACTTGTACTTTTAAGAACAATTAAACATTAAAGAAACATTATTATGGTATAATTTGTATAATGATATAACAATAAATCTAATTTTTGTAACATAAAGTCTTTGTCCATTTTACTTCCTTTCCCACAGATTTAAAACCAATTTTAGCCACATAATTCCAAGCTAGAAATATCTAATCGTTTTTTAAATATTTTTCGTTTGTTTACCATAGAATTAAGGAACATAACCTCGCTAGTGTATAACTCCAAATGTTAGAAAAATCTAGAGTTTACATCTAGAAAATTTTTTCAATCCGCGTGTTTGTCTTAGCATAAAAGCTTCGTATAACTCCGAATTTGACGTCATCGACGTCAGAAATATATAGTGCGAACCTGTCCGTTCCCGTTTTCCTCCTCTCAAATACCGTACGACCTGGTAAATAATGGTTATTACACACCGAAAATCTCATGTCTTCAAAATCTATATCCACTCGTAATCTATATTTCCTCCATACAAAAAATGTCAAACGAGTCGAGAAATTTATCTAAATTCACCGACTATGAGACGCCGAGAAACCTTTCGCCCTAAGAAAAACGTGATTCTTTATATCCCATATACAACCAGTAAATTCCACAAAAAATTGGTTTTCTTCTCTTCGCTCCATCCCACGTGAACAAAAAATCGCATTCCATTCTCGACAAATATATTCCTTTTACAGACCCGCCATATTTCTTTTTGCAGTCGCCATTTTGTTTTCGGACTCCGATCGGTTCCAGACGCTTTCTCACCTTTCCCCTATCTCGTCTAGCATTTCGACAACCAATCGCACACATGGGGCACTATGGGTAGAGCCAATCACGCGTCGGGCAGCTACGGAGCCAACCAATCAGAACGCTCCCACTAATTACCTAATTATCATCTCCCATCCCCACCGACCAATCAGAACGCTCCATTTCCACGTGGCTGCCAGTTTTTGGCCCCTGGCGCCAGTGGGAAGGTGGTGGGGGTTTGTTTTGACGCGCCATAGTGCCCCACTTACTACTAAAGTATTTGTTATTTTCATCTCTATACGGATTGATAACTTCTATATTATCAACTATTTTAAAGTTTTTTATAAAGTTTTGTGAAACATTGAGAAATGCTTTAAATATTGATTTATATAAACGATTATGTAAACAATTTATTTAAATAAAGTGGTTAGACAAAGATGGTGATTAGATAAAAATGATTAGACAAAGATCGAAAATAAAAACTCCTTCTCTGTTATAAATTTTCATAAATATGTTTTTGAACAGTTCACTTTTTTCTACCTATTAAATCTTCTTGATCATTATGGGCCATTTCTTTATAAAGATTAATTTAAAGAAAACAAAATCGAAAAAGCATTTATTAAATTTAATACAAAAATCTTCTTACTGATTTCCATTCCGTTTTTGGCATTATTGGAAATGTTGTAGCCAGGTCTACAACTAATAATAAAATAATAACCAATAATAAAAGTAGTCCGCATGACAATAAAATTAGGTCGCATGAAATATCGAAAAGTCTTTCGAAAGATGACATAAATGTGTGACTGCCGAAATTGCGACCAGTCTTTCGAAAGATCGCAGAAATGCATCGCGAGAACATTGCGAAAAAGCCTATCAGCAAATTCCTAAACTTGATGATCAAACCGAGCGTAATATTGCTTAATCAATATCACGCAACCGATCGACGCAATCGATCAGAATGCTAATCGGGCATCCATCAGACTATATAATCGGTTACACAAGGTGGAGTTGCGGAGAGTCAAGAATAACGTGTCGTTCGGAATCATTATTATAATTATCGCGCAAGATATTACCAGAACGCGGCGAAGTTCACGCGAGCCGTACTATCAGCGTCTCAGGTGACATACTCGGTCGACGGCCGCCAGAGTAATGCGACACGCGCCGAGCCGCCCGCCGACGTTTAACCGTGTGTGAAAGAAATAAAAAAAAAGCAATACTAAATCCACGAAATAGTGCATTGATTAAATAAACCAGAAAAAATAAAGAAAGTGTGTTAATGATTTCAAGAAGATTTCCTTCCATTCTTTTGATCCTGCTCGGAGTCCCAACTCCTTAGGCTCAACGAACCCGACTATTCCTAATATTATCGTCGTAGCCCATCCGGGGTACAACAGAACATTTTTTAAAAAGAGATACATATTTCAGCTGAAAAAGAATTTATTACATTAATAAAACAACTTTATTGCATTTTAAAATCATAAATATTTATTGATTTACAATAAAAAAATAAATTATTGCTACATGTTAAAATTATATTAAACGCGTCCGAAAAATAATATTGCTACAATGATATATACTGAATATTTATTCAGATCAGGCATTTATTTTATACAAAACAGATTTTTATCCAACTTCTGCTTATCATATGTATATCGGATGATTCGATACAACTTTTTATCCTTAAAATGTCGTATTCTTGACTTTATTCTCAGACAATTTTTTTCTTTTCCAAAATTTTGTTCGAAGTTTAGTTTTTGAACTATTTTGAACTAAAATTTTAAACTTTTGAAACTAAAATTTTAAACTTTTGAACTAAAATAAATAATTGTCGTATCACGGATCAAAGATGAAAGGAAGACAGGATGCAATTCACCACCGTAAGCGCTTACGCGAGGTGCTTATTGTGATCAAACGATTAACCGATTAACCGGCTGCAAGTAATAGTATACGCATACACATTAATATGATCTTCTTCTCTCTCTCTCTCTCTCTCTCTCTCTCTCTCTCTCATCTACATATTTACTATTATCTTGTGATGACTTAAGGATGATTCGATGATTAAGTGAGAGAGTGTGTAGAGAGAGAGAGAGAGAGAGAGAGAGAGAGAGAGAGAGAGAGAGAGAGAGAATGTACGCTAATAAAATAATTTTGTCCTGAAAATTTTGTATTCCAACCTTAATTTTGTGACGACTTTTTTCTTCAAAAACATGTTAATGCGTATGGTGCTATACTTGTAGTTAATCGGTTAATCGTTTGATCACAATAAGCATCCCGCGTAAGCGCCCACTGGTGATGAGTTGCGCCGCCCCTGCCTACTTTTCGTATCTGATCCGTGATATGATAACTATTTATTTTAATAGTTCAAAAACTAAGCTTCGGACAAAATTTTGAAAAAGGAAAAATCGTCTGAGAATGAAGTCAGGAATACGACATTTTGAGGATAAAAAGTTGTTTTGAATTATCCTGTATATGCCTAGATTTTACGTATGCAGTTGGACGCATCTTATTACACATTAAAATATTACAAAAGTGTTATTCTAGCTCTGCGCGATAAAAACTTTTATGATTATATATACAAGATGCGTAAAAAATTTGAATATAATATCAAATATCAAATATCTATAAATAATGCAATTTTAAAAAAAGTTTCGAACACAAATCATAAGGGAGCCATATGATCATGATATTAATTCTTTCTCAAATAGCGAGAATTTTTATGAATTTTTATGATTTTTTTAAATGGGTATATTTTTTCTGATTTTTTAATATAATTCTTATTTTAAATATAAAAGTGTTAAAGTACCAATGTGAAAAGTCAATAGTTTACAAGATATTTTATGACAAGAGATATAAAATATCTCATGAACTATTCATTTTTTGATAGTCGTATCTTAATATTTTTGTTAATAGAATAATGAGATAAATTAATTAGTATAAAGAAAGTATTATCTTAAAAAGTATTGTTTTAAAAAAAATTATGTAATTTGCAATACCTTTTAAAAAACCTTTTATATTCTTCTTTCTTTCTCTGTATTACTCAATTATACAAAATATCCTCAAATATTTCTGTCTCTGTTGTCATCTTCTATTACGAAAAAATATAAACATGCTGCATGAAGAATTGAGCATATGGATGAGTATGAATATTATGCATATAAAAACGTAACTTCTCAAAAATAATATTTAAAAAAATAATTTTATTACATATAGTCGAATTTGCATTAACATAATCTTTCATTTAAAAATAAATTTTTTAAATTTTGAGGAAAGTGATATGTTAAAAAAATAAAAAATTTAAAAGTTTTTATTATTATTATTATACAGTGTATTCTTGAAACCATTCAATTTTTGCTTAAACAATTTTTTATGATTTGAATGATATTTATTTTGAAAGAAAATAACCGATTTTTGTTTAAAGGAATGTTACATTCCCTAAAAATGTGTATGAGTATGAATAACGAATTACTTTGGCCTAGAATATAATATATGAAAAGCTTATCAAAATAAGATAGCATCTTAGAAAATTTTAACTCTTTTCATGACAAATTACAATTTATCATGGAGATTAGTGCAAACCAATGCATTAGTTTTCTCAATGTCCTATTGATTGTTGTTGAGGAAAGAATAATCTTTAATCTTTACAAAAAATCCACTAATTCTAGAAAATATTTGGGTTTTTTCTTGCAACATCTATTGAACATGAAAGGAGCATCATGATAGGTTTGTTTGACAAAATGTTATTATTTTACCCCCGGTTTCATGCAAAAAACTTATAAAAGATCATCAACATTTTATTAAATGATAGTTATCCTTTTGAATTTATTTTTTCGACTATCAAAAATCGCACTAAACATCTGTCTCGAAGGACTTGTGATGAATGTAGAAACTTTAGTACATCTGCCTGCAAACCATTCTTCACAGTATGAAGAATGTGTCATACAAATTTAGAAACATAAAAAACACAACCTTAAGTTAGCGTTTCAGTTTTCACAAATTTTCTTAATAAATACATAACAACAAACAAAGATCCGTTATTGAGCTCTGATGTTGTGTATAAGATCAGTTGCAAAAACTGTGAGGCGACATTCGTGAGGCCAAACAAAAAGACAATTGAAAACAAGGATCAAGAAATACTGCGTCGACATAAAAAAATTTAGATGTTCTCCTTCTGTAATCTCGAGTCACGGGTTAAAAAAGAATCATGACTTTAACTGGGACAGAATGTTGAAATCCTTGAAATCCCTCATTATTGAATAAAAGAATTATATCTGTAATAATACATATAAAAAGGCAACAATAAGGATTAAAGCAAAACGGATCTTTTGTAATAACTATTTTTCTGTATCAAACCTGTTTCCCACATTTAAAGTCCTATAATTTTTTCTTTCTTCCTCTCTCTCCTCTTACATCCCCATTTCCTGCACGTTTTTCTCACATCCATTTATTCTCTATATTCTATATACTCGATTGTTC